>CABHPR010126796.1:0-40475 GCA_902168415.1 Peromyscus melanophrys | reverse complement strand
TGCTGTCCAAAATGGACAAGCAGGACACAAAACATAGGACTGCTGATCCTTGCCAAGACAAGGTAGGAAGGCTCTTTAGAAAATCCTGCTTCACAGAGGAGTCTGTCAGATATGCTAAGCCTGTAGGCTGAAGATGATGCCCCAATGTTGCAGAGAAACCTTGGGTGACTGTCCAGGCATAACTGTCATAACTCACATTTTTTGGAAGTCGCTTGTTTGCACTTCCTGTTTTACTAGGTAATATTATTTCCTTCTTGGGTCCCTGTGGGAGCTGAAGATTAGATAGTTATAGCTTTCCTTGTTAAAAAATTCAGAAAAGAAACTCACTAAAGAGATGTTAAGTTTGAAAGACATCAAAAGATAGTTTTGGTTATGCAAATTTGGATAGAAGATAAATTAGATACAATCCTTCGGATTCACAAAAATAGGATTGATAATGGAATATTTTATCTGAATTTGTCAAATGTAAATGGAATAGACATTATTGATGTATTTATTGCTTGTATATATTTTATTTTAGACAAAAAAGGGGAAATGTGATATATTGTGTCCCCCAAAATATTGTGCACCCTAATAAAGCTTATCTGAAGATCAGAGGAAAAAGCCAGCCACTATATTAAACATAGAAGTCAGGCAATGGTAACACACGCCTTTAATCCTAGCATTCGGGAGGCACAGATCCATCCAGATCTCTGTGAGTTAATGTCACACTGGGAACAGAGCCAGGCATGGTGGCACATGCCTTGAATTCCAACACTAGTTAACCATAAAAGTCTGGAGGTCTGTACAGACAGACAGGAAGTGACAGAGCTGGGCAGGAAGAGGAAGTGATGTAGCTGGGCAGAGAGAGGAAGTGAGATGGCAGGGACAGAAAGGCATACAGGCGTGGGTATACAGGAAGTAGGTCTCTTTGGAGACTGAGGTGTTGGTAAGGTGAGGTTGGCTGTGGCTTTTCCTATTCCTCTGATCTCTCAGTTTTAACCCCACTATCTGGCTCTGGGTTTTTATTGATAAGACAGTTCAATAATTTGACTTACGCTTGGGCTTAGTCTGAGCCGCAGTCCAACCTGTCACGGGGGTGGGGGCTGGAGGAGTAGACTAACCTCAGGGAGGCAGAGGTGGGGGGGGTAGCAGAAGATTTAAAAGAGTTTTACAAATGTTCACAAGATAATTCACATATTCATGAAGTGAGGTGAACCTTTCTCCCCTCCCAGATCATAGTGGGCTGGGGTATTTCTTCCCACCATCTTGAAAAGTTCACAAGGTATGTGGGGCAGGGGGAGGTGGGGGAGCAGGTAACATCATAATGCGAGTGGTTATGACATTAAATGAAACCAGGGTCTTCTGAGCGCAAACGGGATCCTTCATTAGTGCTTCTGTGAGGCAATTAGAAATGTCCCAGCGATTCGTTCTGATACCGCAAGAAGAACCCGACTGCAGCTTCGAGGATGTTCAGCCACCAAAGGGGCATCGTGACCATCGGGAGACGGTGCCCTTGGCTCCCCATGTCTACATGGAGACCCAGCTGGCAACACCCAGCTGCACCCTTCCTCAGGTCCCTCCTGTCTGTCTCCTTGACCACCTGGTCTCACCCCTGCAGTAGTCACAGACTTTTCTTTTCTTTATGTGAGTGGGTAGATGTTTCCGTGTGCGCGCATGTGCACCTTTGTATGTACATGCAGGATCCGGAGGTCACATGTTGGTCCTTTGGAGCCATCCACCTTGTCTTTTGGGGTACAGCCTGTCACTGGGACCTGCGGCTCACCGATTAGAGCGGGCTGGCTGGCCCCCAGGGATCCACTCATCTCCCCCTCCCCAGGCTGGGGTGGCAAGCACACAGAACCACTTCGTTGGCTGATCTTTCCCCAGCCCCTCAGACATTATCTCTTGCAAATTTGTTTGACCAAGACAAAAATTGGAAGCTTTTCAAAGTGACATTAAAAGAAAAGTAAAAACTAATAAGGAACAAGGGCAGCACACTCACATGTACATACACACACAACCAGACACACATAAACACATACAACACAAATACACATAGCACATACACACACAAACACACATACATACACACCTATGAATACACATGCATATACACACACATGCACACACACACAAACACACATATGCACATACAAACACAAATACACTCACATATACACATATACACAACCTACATGCATGCATACATACACATATACACACATACATATAGACACATACACACACGCATATACATATATGCATGCACACAATAAACATACACATGCATACACATATACACTCACCTACACACAAACACATACATACCCACATACACACATGCCTATACACATATTCACATATACACACATATATTCATGCACACACATGCATGTATACACATACACACATACACATGTACACACATATAACATATACATACACACATACACACATGCACACACAATAAAACGAAACCATGAGAACAGAGATGTTCATCTAAAGGTGGCCTTCATCCATCTTGCTTGCTCAGGAAGGCTCCCATTAGAGCTGTAGTGTCGGACAGGCATCTCCGAGGGATGTACACCTGCACGCTTGTGCGCAGGGTCACTGGCTGCTCCATCGCCTTCCACACTGAGAAAGGAAGTCGCATGCCCCTAAACCATGTGCTTGTGTTTCAGACCCTCACCAGCCCAGGCGGCGGGGCAGACCAGCAAGCTGAGGGAGGCAAGTGCAATGCTGTCACCATGACCCTGGTAAGCGTGTCAAAACACAAAGGCTCCCTCCTCTGAATCCTGAGGGATGTAATCTTGACTTTGAAGAATAGATCTTTGTAAAGATAAGTGGGCACCTTCCCATGAAGCCCTCCGTCACCATGGCAACCAAGAGAGTCCCATTCTCTGATTCAGAAGGAACAGCCGGCGTGGGTCCTCTGCCTTGGAGTCCAGCCTGGTAAGGTGACCACAGTGACTCACAGTCTTCCCTATAAGACAGGGGCCCTTGAGAGACGGTTCCTGTCCTCACACCCTGCCTCTCCTCTTTCATCTCCTCTTTCTTCTTAATTAAGCTAAAGTGTGGAGCAGAAAGTGCTGTGGAGTGTTAACCGGCCATCTCCATTCTCTACACCCCAGGAGACCCTGTGAGGCCTTCCTCCTCAAGAACTCATCCCTCCCAAACCCTGTGGTGTTTCCTTTTCACTCTTGGCCCCTGCATGAGCCTGGAAATCAAGGAAGATGGTGACAGGCGACAGGAAGGGGAGGAACCCATGAACTGAAAGAACATCAAGCGCGTGCAGAGTGCGAGTGCTGCGTTCCTCGCTGTTACCTGAATTTTGAGGCCGCAAGTACAAGAAACCATAGGCAGTCTTGTATGTTGCATTACTTTGTATTTGTTTTTTAATACATTATATTTTGAGCATGTTTTCCCCTCCCCCAATTGCTCCCAGATGCTCCCCACCTCCCTACCTACCCAACTTCGTGTTCTCTCTCTTTCAAAAACAAAACAAGAAATACAAAAACAAAAACACAAACAAGCAAGAGACCAATAAGATAAAAATGCCAGGACAAAGCAAAACACAAAAAGTCCACAAAAATATTGGGTTTCTTGTTTAGATTTATTTTATTTTATGTGTGTGAGTGTTTTGCCTGCATGTATGTATGTGTACCACATGCATGCCTGGTGCCTCCAAAGGCCAGAAGAGGGTGTTATAACCTCTGGAACCAGAGTTACAGATGGTTGTAAGCCATCATGTGGGTGCTGGGAACTGAACCTGGGTCCTCCATAAAAGCAACAAGTACTCTTAACTGCTGAACCGTCTCTCCAGCTCCTGGAAGTTTTTAATCATCTCTTGGGACAGCTAACCTCACATTTAGAGTGAGTAATTTCCAATCTGTGGAATGCCTGTGTAAATATTAGAAAAATCCAGTAGTTTGTTGGAAGGAAAGTTAAATAAATATATTTGTGTTTGAAAAGTGAGCATGTTGGCTTCTCAGCTGCAGAATAAGAGATTTCAAACATGCGTTTACCACATGCACCTTCAGTGGGGGGTTTAACTCTGTTCTGGTTTATTAGTTAAAATATTATCAAAATTTTTAAAAATTCTGTGTGTGTGTGTGTTATGTGTGGTATATGCACGTGTGTGTGGGTGTGGTATATGTGTGATATATGCACGTGTGTGTGTGTTATGTGTGGTATATGTGTGGTATATGCACATGTGTGTGTGGGTACATGCACAGAGGCGGGGGGGGGGGCATTGGGTGCCTGGCTCTAACTTTCTTTGCTTTGTTCCACTGAGACAGGGTTTCTCACTGAACGCGGAGCTATGCTGGTGGCTCAGCAACCCTAGCCATCTGCCTGTCTCCACCTCCTTCTCTTCAGACTCCTCCACACTGGGGTTCTGGGCACGTATGTGGCCAAGCCTAGCTTTTTGACACAGATGCTGGGTTCTGAACCAGACGCAGGGTTGTATGCTTACACGGCAAGCATTCTTACCAGTTGAACCAGCTCCCCATCCCAGATTCTGTGCATTTCTAGGAGCTCACTTACAGGAAGTAATGAAATATGCACGCAAATATTTATGAAAAGGGATAGCACCTTTGAATCACCTATTATGAATAGAAGTTAGAGGACACATATCTCTATCAAGGGAATGATTGCATAGATTTGTGTTAGAGTATTAGACACATATTTAAAACTGTATTCTTGGAACTACTTAAAGATATGGAGGAAAATATAAAGATATATAAACTCATACTCTATACCAATGTTAGTCTCTGGCTTCTACGAGCAGGAAATAACTCGTGATGGATGTATATAGCTCAGTGGTTGAGCACTTGCCTAGCACACAGGAAGCCCTGGACTCAGCCCCAGAACTGCCTATAAATAAAGTTAGAACAGATCAAGTGTCTTACATACTTGTGATAAAAGTAACTACTGCATTCAGAAAACAGCAGTTATGGCTGGAGAGATAGCTCAATGGTTAAAAGCACTGGCTGCTCTTCTAGAGGACCTGAGCTTGATTCTCAGCACCCACACAGTGGCTCACAACCATGTGTTACTCCAATTCCAGGGGATCCATAGCCCTCTTCTGGCCTCTGTGGGTATGGTGCACAGACATACATGCAGGCAAAATATCCATACATATTAAATAAACAAATATGGAGGAGGAAGAGAAAGCAGTAGTCTTTTATAAACAAGGCTGGGTCTTTCCCACCCATAATTTAAAAATCCATTTTGACCTTTGCTTCACACCATATGCAAAAATATAACATGAGCCTAATATACATGAGAAATACATATATATATATGTATGTATCTTAAATGTGAAAACTAAAACAACCTTAAGAAGGAAATACCATGGTCACACACAATAGGCAGAACTTTCTTAAATTAAATATAAGATACAAAAACATCTGTTTATCATAAAACATCGTTAGGAAGCTGGAAATTGAAATGAGGAAAATGCTCACAAGCACATACGAAGGAGAAGACTCACATTCAGACTATAAACTGAATTCCACTAAAAGAGGAGTGGCGGAAAATGAGCAAACGGGTTGGGCAAGCATGCTTCTTAAAAGGCAGATGCTGAATACATCTGTGTGACGGTGCTCAGTTTACAGAACTGCAAGGAAGATGTAAATCTGAGCGACGACAGCGTGGTCCCCTCCATATCCACCCATTTAAGATAAAACCGACCAGCAGCACCAAGTGACAGCAAGAATGTGAAGTGTGAAGCAACTGGAATGCCCACACTCCTCTGGTTGGGACAGAGTCGGGTGTGACTTTGGAGGCTCCTTGGCAGGATCCCCTGAGGCTGAGTGAAGACTCGACACAGCCCCCAGTCCCGCCCCCAGTGACTGCCCGAGAGAAAGTGTGTGCATCTCACAAAACATTCATATGCAAAAGTGCTCATAACAGGAATCCTTGCAGAATCAAGAGCTGATGTGCTTTCCTGACCATACAACTTTAAAAGGAAGCTGTTGTGATGACCTCAAATTCATTTAACTTGTGGAAAAATAAAAATTGTTAAAAGATTGGGGGATCCCAGAATGCTAGTCCAAAAGGACACCAGAGACTGGACTTCAGTCATGACTCCCCACAATGAGCTTGTACCACACACGGCTTCTTGCAGTTCTGCTCAGGGGATGGTTTCCGGTAAAGCAGAACATCGTATTCTTGAATAATTGTATGTTCAGAGAAGCGCGTCACAACTTAGAGCATAACAAAGTCGTCATAGCTAATATGTGGGTAAACACTTTTCAAAACAAGGGGAAACCATCAGCTTCACCAAGTCACCCTCCGAGACTACTTAGAGTCCAAAGTAACCATAGATTCGCTTCATCTGTTCTTGAACTGTATCTGAAGAGAATCACACAGTATGGTTTTTGCTTTTCAATTTTTTTTTCTCAGTGACACCAGGGTCCCCCACCCACTCCTGTTCCTTTCCCCTCAATGTCTTTGTTCTCCCTTTCCCTCCATCTCTGAATACTGCATCATCTGTATCCTGTCCAATCCCTTTTCACACAACGCCTAGCTGATCACCCTCTGCACCAGTCTCAATTGGTACAACCACCTCCCCACTTGTGGTTTTTCCCTTTAAAACTTGGTAGAACCTGTAAGGCACAGCTCAATTCCCTAATCTCTCTCTCTCTGTCTCTCTGTCTCTCTGTCTCTCTCTCTCTCTCTCTCTCTCTCTCTCTCTCTCTCTCTGCTGAGTGGCAGCTCACATCAGCCTGCACCAGTCAATTTTTCCCATCCCTAAGTCAAGATACAACCTATCTACCTATCTCTCATCTATCTATCTATCATCTATATTTATTATCTGTGTATCTATCATCTATCTATCTATCTATCTATCTATCTATCTATCTACCATCTACCTATTGATTCATGCTTTCAGGATCTATCTATCATCTATCTATCTGTCTATTTACCTATCTGTTTGTCTGTCTATCATCTATATTTATTATCTATATATGTATCTATGTATCATCTGTCTATCTATCATCTACCTATGTCTATCATCTATCTATTATCCATCTATCTATCTATTTACCTATCTATCTATCATCTATCTATCTATCTATTGACTCATGCATTCAGGATCTACTATCATCTATCTGTCTATCTATCTGTTTATCTATCATCTATTCGTCTATCTATCTATCTGACTATCTATCTATCTACCTATCTGTCTATCTATCTATGGGCTCATGCTTTCAGGGTATTTCAACCCATCAGGGCTGGGAAGAAATGATGGCTGGAGAGCTTCATTTTGTGGCAGCTGGTCACATCATGGCAGTCAACCACGAAGCAGATTATGGGCAGAAGCAAGGCTGGTCTGTAACCCCCAAAGGCAGTTTTCCAGTTGACCTTCCACCTGTCAGGCCCCATCTCCCAGAAGAGCATATCCCAGCTGAAACTGTGTCCAGTCACATGACCCTATGGAGGATATTTCACATTCAAACCATAACAGCACAAAGAAAGTCCATCATAATTTGTTCCTCTGTTTCTCTCAGACAACAGGAAGTTTAGACACATGCAGTGGAGAACCAGAGGCATGTCTCCATAATATCATTTAGAAGCCTTCGTGCTCCCTCACAGTCAGTGTGTGAAGTTTATCTTCAGGGTGCCAAGATGTCTGTGACAATGGGAGGCCTTGCATCTGTATTGTGGGAAGGGACAGGCAAAAAACCAAACACTTTCAAAGAACATGCCACTAGTCTATGTCTGTGGCATTGAGGTCACTTGTCACATTGGCCATTGAAATTCTTTGCTGTTTCCTAGGGTCCCACAGTGAAAATTACTAATGCTATTTGAAAAGAAATTTTTGCTAAGTAGATGATAAAGAAACAAACTCCTCTGAGCTTGAAGTCCTGTGGAAATGATGCATTGGGTTTCCTGTTGGGCTGAATAATCAGAGAATCCTTCAGATTCCTCTAGGGGCAGAAAAATAGTCCTGGTCCTATTCTTGAGGGGATGCAGAACCATGGACTGCTCTGTGACTCTCCTGAAATGCATGAGAGGCCTGGGGAGTGTGTGTGTGGGGTCTCTAAATGGCACTCTCTGGGAGCAGAGGTGTTTCTGACCTGAGATGCCTTGCGAGAGAGGCAGCATCCCACACAGCCGGGTTTGCCGAGTGGGTGGCTGTCGCTGCTCCGCCACACTCAAACGCATATTTTATCCATTTTCTGGAGCTCTGCGGGGGAGAGCTTAGCTCAGAATAATTAAGGAAAAAATGCAAACCAAGAAATAAGCTTGGTTAGAGTTTAATTCACTAAAAGAAGACGAAGTAATAGACAGTGTAAATTGTCTTTCAAGACAGAATTGATTTCCAGAAAGATAGCATTGATCAACACTTCTGAAGAAAGCCGCTCTGGAAATAGCAAGTGTTTTGAGCGGACTTAAGGCTATCCCCCTCGCTGAATGAGAATGCTTGACCCCAGGCCTTCGATCCTTCTCCATTAATCATTCCATCTGAGAAGACCTGGTTTTCAGCAGGCAAATTCCAGTAGAGTTTCCGTTCACGGAGCAAAAGGACACATTTACCTCCCCCTGACCTGTAACCCAAGAACTGTTTTAAGGGAGCCCTAGAATTTTCCAGAGGAAGTTGGTATGCGGTAGCTTTAAGTTATGAGAGAGAGAAATGGTGTTCAAATAGAAACAGTAATCTTTTCAGAATTCACTGTCAACAGTATGTTTTTCCTGCTCACTTGGCGGGAGGGGCCTCTTCCAAAACCTGACCTGTGCAGAGAAACTATCACTCACTACAGGGACCTTCACAGCTACCCCACACAGCTACTCCCTTCACAGCCCCTTCCCAGATACCTCCACAGACACCCCAAAGGTCACTGGATTCGTCAGATCCTTGACTGCTGTGAGAAAACAACAACAACAACAACAAAAAGCAATGTGAGGGGCAAAGGTTTATGTAGACTCATAATCCCAGAGAGATTTCCATTCATCAGGGTGGGAAGGCGCCTGGTGGAACTGAGCAGCCCACATCTTGAAGCCAGGAAACAGGGAAGGGAGAGTCTGCACTCACTGGCTCCTTCCTCCCTTTAATTACAGCTGGGTCCTCAGGCAAAGAGAAGGAGCCACACCCCTTAGTTAATCCTGTCAGGAGAGTCCTCCCAGGCACACCCAGAAGTGTGCTCCACTAGTCCCTAGGCATTTCCCAATCCAGTCAAGTGGATAATCAAAGCTAACTATCACAGTTACCTCCCATGGGGACCTCCACGGACGGCCCCCACCCAGACATGTTGCCACTTACTGTCAGGGACAGTTTTGTCCACTCTGACTGGTCAGCCTCTAGTCAGCCTTTGGGCCTCTGTTTAGACTTTTCTTCTAGAAACATCACAGAAATCCTCTGAGCTCTGCTGCCTATGTTCTCGCTTAGAACTTCTCCCCTGAATAAATTTTAAAAGAACACAAAGAGACAGAAAATAATTTGTCTCTTATGATGATTTTGTAGGAATCTCGTCACTCAGCGTGCTGACAGAAGCTAAGATTTCTTGAGTACTTGTTATGTACCAGACACTGTTCTAAGTGCATAGTGCACATTAAGTGCTGTCCCTCAGCACAGCTCAAGGAGTAGGATGAGTAGATCTCTTAGTGTCACCGTTTTGCAGAAGAAGCTCAAGGATGGAAAGGTTGAATTACATCATGCCAACTGCACAGTGCTGGGCGAGGTATTCAGTACAGATCCAGACTATGTTCTGGCCTTGAGCTCACCCATGAGCCTGGCATTGACAGACAAGTGGATTGTACTCATCCCAAAATCAGTATGTCTCCAACTGAACCATTCTCTCTCCCCACACTGCAGTCCTTTGCTCTCAGCTCAGGAGACTTCTGAGAATCCAGATTCAAAGGCTGTGTGGTCTGGGCCTCTGCTCTTGCCTCCCCCTGGCAACCTATAGATCCCATATCACAATGGTCTGAAGTCTATTTGCTGGCTTCCCTTCTCCTCACTGGTATTCTACTTTAGAATGCCATCACTGCATGTCTGTGAGGCTTCCTAGCAGCCTACATCTGTAATGACTCATTCTGCATCCACTCCATTCACACACCAGAGGTCTTTCTTTAACCCTGCTGGAATCCTGAACCAAGCACAAACACTGTCACCATTTGGGCTCAAAGTACCCTTCAGGGCTGTTGTCCTATGTCCTTATGTGTTCCCTGTACAGAGGAGGATAGTTCCCCCAGACATCAGTCACACTTGTTTCTCTCACATGATTGTCCTATTGAGACCTTCTTGACTCTTGACTGGGAAGTAGGTCAGTGGTAGGGTCCTGGTCTAGCACGCATGAGACACCAATGCCACAAATAGACTTTTTTTCATGTCTTGTTCTCCTCACCGCTGGTCTTAATCACACATAGGACACCCCAAATGCTCTACCCCATGCCCATCTTTCAACAGCTGTGCCAACAGGGTCTTACCATTGCTGTGGATATCACTCTGTATCAATAAAGCACTGATTGGGCGGTAGCCAGACAGGAAGTATAGGCGGGACTAACAGAGAAGAGAAGAGAGGAAACAGGAAGGTGAAAGGGGAGACTGGCTGGAGCCGCCGAGAGGAGAAGAAAGATGTAAAGTACCGGTAAGCCACAAGCCACGTGGCAAAGTAGAGATTAATAGAAATGGGCTAAATATAAGAGTAAGAGCTAGACAATGATAGGCCTGAGCTAATGGCCAAGCAGTTTAAATAATGTAAGCGTCTGTGTGTTTATTTTATGAATGGGTTCAGTCAGGGAACCAGGGACTGGCGGGACTTGGGAGCTGGAGAGAAGCTCTCCAGCAACATACCATCCTGGATCTCCCTATTCTAATCCACGTGCTGTGCTGCAGATGCTTGTGTGCCTGCCGTGAACTCCTGGAGGGCAAGGACCACATCTTGCTGTTCTTCACTCTTGTCCTGGCTAGTTTATGTCAACTTGACACAAGTTAGAGTCTTTTGGGAAGAGGGAACCTCAGCTGAGAAAGTGTTCCCACCCACCAGATTAGCCTGCCGCAAAGCCTGTGGTGCGCTTTCTTGATTGATGACTCATGTGGGGACACCCAACTCATTGTGGGTGGTGCTGCCCCTGGGTTGGTGGTCCTTGGCTTTATAGGAAAGCAGGCAATTTATGAGGAGCCAGCCAGTCAGCAGCACTACCCCAGGGCCCTCTGCATCGGCTCTTGCCTCCAGGTTCCTGCCCTGTTTGTGTTCCTGCCCTGTCTTCCCTCAGTGATGGACCATGATATGAAAGTGGGAGCCAAAGAAACCCGTTCCTCCCCAAGTCACTTTTGGTCATGGTGTTTCGTCACAGCCAGAGAAACCCTGACTAAGACAACCTAACAGAAACCAACGTGGTATCCTGACATGATAGATGTAAAATACATCATTTAAGTTGAAAGTTGAATTCAGTCACATTGAATAGACTGTAAACAAAAGCTGCCATGGAACTATCCCATGAGAGCATTTTACTTATTCTTCCCAGATGTGTCTATAAAAAGCAATTAAAATTCATGTAAATATAGAAACAATATATACTTTCCCATGACAAATCCGATGCATACTCAGGCCAAACAATGGGGTAGGCGCCTTTAACAGAAAAGAATTCTCTAGAAATGAAACTTGGGATAGAAACGATGTGTAGCATGAAGAACTAGTTGAGTAATTTGAGATGGAATCTTCTCAGCGGACTGCATCTAAGCGATGAAACAGACATGTGAACCCATGGCTGCTGTGAGAGGTTCATGACAGAGAGAAAAGTGATATACATGAATTTATTTGCATTTTTAAAAATGTGTCCAAAAGAAGAGAAGAGCCCAGGATAATACTTGCCAAATACAAACACTGGTTGTCTCTGAGTGATAAAATTAAGGATAATTTATATTCTGTTCAAAATAGTTTCCTAGATTTCTACAACTAGTAGAACCAGGAAAATACTACATTTTCTTTGGGATTACGGTAATCATGGATAGTATGATTAATTACATGCCACAGTATGAAGACATTGTGGTATTCTGAGGGGTCCACTATGCTCTGTAATTGCAGCTGGATCAAGAACAGCTGTATTTTTTTATGCCAGACACTCTAATAAGTGTACATACGCATGCATATATATGTAATGTGTATATCCATTTTCCATTTGTCATAACAATACTCCTATCTTTCGTTTTTCTTTATAGCATATATCACTTTCTGATATTAAATGGATTATTGACTTATCTCCTTTACTGTCTGTATTAGTGATTTTTCCATTGCTGTGACAAACACCATGACCAAGGCTATTTACAGGGTTTATTCGAGCTTACAGTTCCAGAAGGAGAGTCCATCACGGTGGGAGAGGCATAGTGCCAGTGGCTGAAGTAGAAGCTGAGAGATCACATCCTCAACCGAGAACAGGAAGCAGAGAGAGAGGGCTGAAAGTGGAGTGAGCTATGACCACCCAAAGTCCA
Source organism: Peromyscus melanophrys (assembly GCA_902168415.1). Lineage (NCBI taxonomy): Eukaryota > Metazoa > Chordata > Mammalia > Rodentia > Cricetidae > Peromyscus > Peromyscus melanophrys. Next base: position 28,051 of record CABHPR010126796.1, on the reverse strand, counting down.
CCCCCAGTGATATACTGCCTTAAGCAAGGAGCCACTAGGTCCCCAAACAGTGCCACCAACTGGGGACCATGTGCCTAAATACTCGAGTCTATAGGGACTGTTTCTTATTCAAACCACCACACTGTCTATCCCTCCTCTCTGGAACATGGACTATTTGATCACTTCTATGGCCCTAGGTCCCTGGTGCCTTGCACTTGGTAAATGTTTGTTACATGCGTGCATGAACTACTTTATGACATGATACCAATGATTAATCCTGTATTTTTACAGTGAGGTCTGTTAGAGGCTAAAGTTTGCCCAAAGCCACAGAGTTAGGAAGCAAAGCCATAACCCCAGATCTCTGGAGACAACAGGAGCTGAGCTCTGAGCTGCTCTCGCATCAATTACAACCCACCTGTAGTCAATCTAAGTGAGAGACAGCGAGATGGGACATGACATCTCGCAGGGACGGCTCCCTCTGACTAATAAGCTAGGAAGATTTGCACATAATGCACTGTGTTCTATCTTCTGCAATAGTCACGGAGACAGACATGAGGTTGTTCACATCAAAAGCAGGAGGCAGGGAGCCCAAAACTCATCTCAAGCATTCACTGAGTGAAGAAGAAATAGCAGTCTTAGACATGGTCTCATTTTATCTTCTTTTTTAGTGCAGGCTATTGGACCGGGGGCCTTTTGCATGAGAGGTAAGTGCTCAGCCACCAAGTTTCATATGCAACCCGGGGTCTCTATTTAAGGCAATTTTTAAGAAACAGATCACTGTGAATGTGAGAATTTGGGCAGAAGAGATAGGAATACCCAAAAACATGAGTTTTTCAGGGGATCCCAGCACCAATACAGGAAGAACAAACAGAGACAAGTAAACACAAATGTATCTGGGCCTGTGGCCACGTGGCTCAGTAACACTGACCGTGAAGATCATCCAGTTAACTTGCCTTGACCACCAAACAACCATCAGGTCTGGGGCTTCCAGTGTGAGCATAAGCCAGTTGTCCAGGGTCTGTGGAAGTTAAGAGGAAGGCGATCTGAGGCAGTGTGCAGCCCAGCACCAAACCAGGTTGGGAGACTACAGGCAATGGAGCCCAGGGGCCCTGAAGAGTCAATCCTTTACCCAGCAGGTACATATTCTGCAGCCATCTTGGACATTTGATTTTATACAAGTCACACAATTGACATTCTGATTTATTAAGCTTTTATGGATTGGTTAATGTGGGGGAGACTCATGCACCATGACAATTTGGGGAACACTAACAAATCCAGCTTGTGGATTTTCGATGAGAAAACCCACCCTGCACTATAATGATAATTGTGACCCTGTACTCTCCTAACCCCAATGAGCACACACACTTCATACATGCACATACATTGAACAGTCAGACATATTTACACATGAGAAATGTACACACATTTGCATACATGTGTGAAGGCTTCTGAGGCCCTGCTTGGCCAGCCACCTCCCCAGGTGACAATGTCATATTACTTTCCCTGGAACTACAACATGGTGCAGTTGAAATGAACCCTTTGTACCTATGTTTCTCCATCTTCGGTGTTCCTGCCTTGTCAGGGAGGGCGTGCAGGCTGTTCAGCACAAAATCAGCCTGGATACAATGGTGTGGCTTCCCCCAGGAGTTCTAAAGCAACCAGGCGAGTGGGGAGGCTGCTCCTTTTGAAGCAGAAAGTGAACAGGGCCACAGGGTTCCTGGACAGAGCTGAGAGGGAGACAATATGTGCCTTTTCATCTCTCAGCTTACAGGAGGCCTTTCTGGACCTTTCTTTGCAGGGGCTGAGACCTGGCAAAGGCCAGCCCAGGGAGCCTTTAGGAAACTCCTGTTTAATGTTGAGAAGCACAGCACACAAACCCCTGAAAAGCTACATCTCTGATGTACTGATTCCCATTCCCCTGCCCCCACACCACCACACTAAGCATCAATAAATGTACTGAATGAACTGACTATGGCTTCCCTTTCCCATTTCCTCCCCCCTTCCCCCACCCCTTTTGTAGTTATTTCACGTACTTCTCCTAAAGTTTTTAAATAGCGTGTTGGCTCTTGTGGGGTGTGAGGGAAGCCTTGAGTGAACGTGTAAGGAACAAATGAAATTCTGCGTGAATGTGTTTTGTTGACATGAACACGGCCATGTCAAGGACCCCATGGCTTCGGATTGTAGGAGTGGAAAAGCCTTCCCTGGGCGAGGCTCTGAGACTCAGAAGGATGGTAGAACCTTCCTCTACCATGTACCCGTGTTGACAGTGTGCATGTGGAAACTAGCAGCCTGTCTCCTACAGGGGACTGTTCCCCCTGCAGAGACTTCCTACAGAAATCAGCTAAACCTGCATCCTCATTCAACAATATACAATTAAACCCGCCTCCTCAATGCTGGTGTATTAAATAAATGGGCCAAGGTTCCAGGCTGATGTTGTAGTTGGTTCCCTCCACCAGAGCAAGCACAGCCCTCCAGACACAAGCTTGGCTGTGTGTGTCAGTGTGTCTGTCCTTTCTCCATTGCCTCACCTCCTCTTCACCCAGTGATGGCAATCCCTGAAGCCACACAGAGCCACGCAGGCTGTCACTTTTCTTTGACGTCTTCCAAGGACTGAAGTCCTTCATGGTATCGGGGCAACTCAACGCAACCTAGGAGGTCCACTTGAGCTGAGAACAGATTTTTTTTAGTCAATCATTGGCTCAGTGAAAACCACCAAAGCAGGGTGTGAAGGGGATTCTAAACCATCTGAAGAGCTAACGGCCAAATACATCTTGGGGAGAGGAATGTCCTTGAGTATGAGGAATAGCTCTAATTCACTTCTTAGTTGTGAGAGGCCCCGGACTTGGGCAAGATGAAAGGGGCCGAGAGAAGGAAGGCATATTTTGCTCTCAGGCTCTTATGAAAGATGTCTTTTCTAGTGAGAGGTCTGTACATTTTGATGTTTCCTAGTTCCACTGTCTGCCCTAAAAAAGAAACTCAAGTGAGCAGAAGCTAGAAGTGTAAAAACACTAAGGGAACCGGAGGGGGCTGGGTCTGCTTGCTACAGCAGGAAGGCTGGGCTGGAGAGAAGATCAGAAGGGACTTTGAACAAAGGTAGCGCTACACAGTCAGCCGGCTGTTTTGTGTTCTTTGAAAATGTCCCCTACTGGTCCCAAGTCTTTTTTTTTTTTTTTTTTTTTTTGACATAGGGTCTCTCTGGCTGTCCCAGAACTCACTATGTAGATCACACTGGCCTTGAATCATGGAGCTCCACCTGCCTCTGGCTCCTGAGTACTGGGATTAAAGGTGTGAGGCAGGATGTCCAGATATACCCCCTAAGTCTTAACCTAAGCTATGTCGATCACAGCTTTGTGTTAGTGTCCTGTGAGATACCCAAAGGCACCATGTCCATGTTTAGGAACAATACTGACCAAATGGGCCTGGGAAAAATGAAGTAGTGATGAAATGGCCAGAGGCGAGAAAGGAGAAATCTGGAAGCAGAGGATGAATCGGAGGAATGTGAATCATGAGCAGGAAATCTAGAAATTCAGGCTAGGAGGCACAACATCATATGGATAGTGTTCTATCCTAACTTGGAAAGAAGGTGATGGATCCTCTAAAGAATGGGAGAATAAAGCCTCCTGGGTCACCCTGGGTCACAGTATTCAGAGCATTCTGTTTTAGACTTCATTTAACTATAGAAGCCCTCTCATCAAATGCATTAACCCAATGTATTCAAATACAAGTGAGCTTTCCCACTGGATGCTATGCTGGGCTCCGAGCATCTCTGTGGAATGACATCCCACACTCAGGAGCAGTTTCAATCATGGATCTAGAACCCAAAGCAAGATTATGTTGAGTTTGTTGTTGTTTGGTCGGCTTTTGTTTTTTTTCTAGTGCATGCACACGCATGTGCACTAGAGGGTGTAGAGGGGAGGGATGTGTCTGTGTGAGTACAGGCACATCACACCTGCCACACGTTTGGAGACCAGAGGACAACTTGTTTAAGTTGGTTTTTATTGGTCCTCTCCTCTCACCATGTGGATTCTGGGGAACAAACTCAAGACATCTGATTCGGCAGCAAGCACACTAACTGCTGTGCCCTCATGTTGGTCTGACTTATGGCATTTATTAAAGAACTCCAGCAGCCGGACTCAGGACTACAGTACCATACATTGCTAGCCAAAGTTCAGCCATTCTTAATTAAACACATGCATCTCTGCTGAGTTACTGACATTTGGGCAATGCCATGGACCCTGACATCTGAAAACAAGTGACATTCTACAATCTTGTAACCATGGGTCATTTCAGAGCACAGTGTGACTGAGTGATAATCAGTGGATATATAAATTTCACTTGGTTTTGGTAGAGCATGCGAGGGTCAGGGAGCTGAGGTTCAAAGGTTAGAGCTAGGTGCATAGCTAGAATCTCACCACAAACCATCATCACTACCACGAACAAGATTTGAGCTTCCTGGTCCCAAGGCCTCAAGCACATAGTGGTGATGATTTATGCCTGCAGACAATGTGAAAACCACATGACCCAACTGTGGGGGGGATAAATATGCTTATACCTAAGCTGTCAGGACTCTTGTATGCCCAGCTTTCCTCTATATGGCCGTAATATATACACCTTTACCAGGAACAAAGCTGTCCCATGAGCAAGAACATTTTTGGGGGTTCAAGGGTTCTTTCGGCAACTGGACACGTGTTGATTCATGGGTAGTAAATGCAGTGGGCTGAGAAGGGATTTCAGAAGCCTGGGAGATCTAAAGAATGCTGCCCATTTAAAAGTGATGGTGTCTGGTCTTTAAAGCATTGTGTTGGTTTGCTGACACTACATAAGCTCTGCTGGGTTTTAGGGAAGTGCCCCCAGAAAAATAATAGGAACATGTTCTATTTTTCTCTAGTTTTGATGAAGAGTATGCCTCCTCAATGTTGCTAAGTGTACATACACACACACACAGAGAGAGAGAGAGAGAGAGAGAGAGAGAGAGAGAGAGAGAGAGAGAGAATAACCACAGCGTTATTCCTTTCTTCCCTTTTCTCACAAACTCCTTTACTAATTATATTTTTGCTAAGATGAACTGTCATGCATGTCAGAAGCAGCATGCGTTTTCATGGACGAGGTGCCCTTCAGGAAACTCCCACCCACGGAAGTTTGTTACATGCCCATGGCCATGTTCCATGTGGCTTCTAGAGGGACTTCCAACTCAAGTGACCCCAGATCACTACCCATCAGAGCTTCCATCTCCCTCTCCCCAACTCCTTGACCGCCCTTCCTGGAATCACCTGCTATGTGGACAGGTAATGCTAAGTGTTAGGTCTACATCTGGAGAAACACAAACAGATGAATTCTGAAGTCCATGTGATTGCTTATACTGGTATTGTCTCAGAGCTACTTTACGTCCTCATTGAGAAAAAGTAAAAATAAGCATGGTGGCTCATCAGTCAGAAGCCAAGGCAAACACTTTCAAGCCTTGAAAAGGTGAGGATGACATTCACCACAGGAAGCAGGCTATTCCTCCAATTTCACCAGGAACCACCTTGCTAACAGTTGCTCTAATTTGAAAATGAGGTGGCGAAGGCTTTTGAGGGGCTCTGTAGGGCAGGTCCAGGTCCAGACTGGATTTTCTAGCTATTAAGAACATAGTTTAGGATGTATCAGGAAAAAAAGGTAAAATGTTATTTCTTAAATCAAGAAAATAACTGAACTGCCAAGCATGGAGGCGCATACTTCTAATCCCAGCACCCATGAGGCCGAGGCAGGCAGAGCTCTGAAGCTAGCCTGGTCTCCATAGTGAGTTCCAAGCTAGCCAGGACTAGATCCTATTAAAAAAAAAAAAAAAAGGAAGAAGGAAGGAAGGAAGGAAGAAAGGGGGAGGAGAAGGAAGGAAGGGAGGGAGGAAGGAAGGGAGAGAAGGAGGGAAGGAGAGAGGGAGGGAGGAAGGGAGGAGGGAAGAAAGCAAGAAGGGAAGAAGGGAAGAAGGGAGGAAGGAAGGAAGAAAAGAAGGAAGAAGGGAGGGAGACAGAGGAATGAAGGGAGGGAGGGAGCAAAAATAACTGAGTATATAATATTAAAAGAAAACCTTAAATACAATTAAAACATTCCCATCATGGAAAGCAAGACCAATCAGCTCTGCATGCCTTCCAGATCCAGCAATTCTACACACAGACTTTTGAGGACTTTCAGTATACTATCTGAAAAAAAGTAAGCATATTTTTTTCGTGAAAAGAGACACACGACTCCTGATGGCTGACTCTGTGGACAATTGTACAGGCTCTATGAACTGAGAGCATTTTTATTAAAAAAAAAAGTCTCTGTGCAAAACTGTCTAATGAGAATCAATATTAGCGCTACCCCCCTCGCTTGTGACAGGCATCTTCTCTCCACTGTGTCCTGGTCCAGAGATGCTGGACTAAGTTATGTGCAATAAGTTCATGCAATAGGTTTTATTTTATAAGATTCTAGACATTTATTTAACAAAATGGAAAGCTCTGATATCTAGTATTTTTCTACATTTGAATTTTCAGAGAAGTTGGGCTTATATTCTACAGCATACATGATCATAAAAGAATTAATTGTAAATTTAGATCAGCTAAAACATTTTCTCTAATGACTAGGATTCATTATCCTTCAGTGAAGTGAGGTGACATTTTCTTGTGGAAGAAATCTATGTCTCTTTGTCAGAGGAGACGTGCCGTGCCACTAACAAAACCTTCCCTCCTCTCTGATCTGGCTGAGGAGGATTTGTTTGACCGATAAAGCAGGCGGAAGTCTATTTCTCTGGGTTTGGTTCCCGGGTCGAGCATGACTCCTTTGATTTTAGGAAACAACTCCAACTGTGAACGGAAGGGCGGAGGCTGTGTTTGCAGCCTCTCCACTCACAGATGGTGTCCCTGGTTTTCCTCACATGCTGACCCAGCCACCCTTAGCTATTGTGAGTGCAAGTGTGTGGGAGACATCTGGGAGAGAGAGAACAACAGCTCTCCACCCCAAACTTGAATTCTTACTCTTCTAAACTCTGAACGCTCAGGATCACTTGTGCCTGACAGAATCTGGGGGCTCTACGCCCAGATGCAGGGTACATTTCCCAGGCTTCTCCAGGGCGAAGGCGGGATGGACGCCTTCGCTGAATCGATGCCTTACAATGAAGAGCAGCTGTCCACTCTCAGCGTTTATAAATAGAAGTCTCTGGTTGGTGTAGTCCAGCAGAATGCCCACTCTGGCCGGACGCTCAGTCGCGTGTACCTCGCTTACAGTGCCACTATAGAAAAACGTGTACCTGAAATGAAACAGAATGAGAAATTCAATTTTTAAAACCTTTGGAAATCCTTAAGGTTTGGTAGGAAAAATCACTTGGGAATAATCAAGGTCCTCTGTCAATTCAGTTCACAGTGATGAGTTGAAATAGTGTTGTGCTAAGTACATTGGCTGGAGCCCTTCTAGATGCTGAAATGCATAGCTCATCCAGCAGAAGTGCGTTCGAACCATTCTGCTCCTTCCATATTAGGGGGCAGTCCCAGAATAACCAGCGTGTGCCTCCCTGTGATTTTTCTCCACATAATAATTCTTTCCCAGCTGCCCACATGTTTTAACTGCCACATTCATGGTGTGTCATTCTTTTGAATAAACGCCTTTGAGACTGCCATGTATTTAAACAGTTCTGTGGGCTTGCCTTCCATACAACGTATTCATTTTACATTTTTAAAGATTTATAGGTAACTTACATAAGGGCCTTTATGAGGCTCAAGAGTAATGCCATTAGTTCTTGCCAACTTTAAGCTTTGAATAAGCCCCACTTTGCCCAGACCGAGTTCCCTCTTTTATCTCTAAGTTTTCAGCAGCCAGGGGGAGCTTTGATGTCACGCTCCAGAACAAATACATTCACACGTGTTGTGCAGGCATGTCTGTGTACCACGTTCCTCTCTCGGTTCTCCCAGGGGTGTGGGGACAGACAAGTTCATACTAGGCCATCAGGAATGGGCAGGACAGGAGTGGGTGGGAAGAGGAAGGAGAAAGCTCAGTGGATAGAGCAGCAGGAGCAGAATGGGGATGGATGAGGGAAGGAGCAGTCACCATCTGCCTGGCAGGTTGGAGAGGACGTGGGACACTGACCATACATCTGGGTAGTGTATTCAAGATGGCAGAGACCCCAGGCCAGGCACTTTCAGGGTCACATGAGTATTAAGAGTTTGAGTTCTGGGTGATTCTTGTTTGAATAGAGACCAGCAGTCACAAATAGGGATCGTAGCCACTAACTACATCTGGCCACTTAAAATGAACATTTAACAATGTATAAAATTCAGATTTTCAGCCTTACCAGTCACAGTTCAAGAATAGCTGTGACACAATTTTTCTATTATTGTAGAAGGTATTACTGTACAACACAGGCCTAGAGCAGTGGTTCTCAATATTCCTAATGCTGCACCCCTTTAATACAGTTCCTCATGTTGTGGTGACCCCCCAACCATAAAGTCATTTTCATTGCTACTTCATAAGTATAATTTTACTACTTTTTTTTTTTTTTTTTTTTTTTTTTTTTGGTTTTTCGAGACAGAGTTTCTCTGTATAACTTTGTGCCTTTCCTGGAACTCATTTTGTAGACCAGGTTGGCCTCGAACTCACAGAGATCTGCCTGGCTCTGCCTCCCGAGTGCTGGGATTAAAGGCGTGCACCACCACCACCCGGCTTAATTTTGCTACTATTATGAATCATAAAGTTATCTATTTTCTGATGGTCTTAGGTGCCCCAGCAAAAGGGTCATTTGAACTCCCCCCTCCTCTGCCAGGGGTTGGGACCCACATGTTGAGAACCACTGGTCTGGAAGGTTCTGAATGACCCAGTGAACTGATGCCCTTCACCTGTGGCTTGGAAAGTCCATATTCCCAGAAGGCCAATCACCAATCAGTCTCAAGGCAATCCCCATTATGGAGGCAAGAGAAAAAGACATCCCTTAAAATCTTGACTCCATCAGTCCCACGTATTAAATTCCCCTCAGGTGCCTGCCCTGGGGAGATTTCTCCCAGAGTCCTGGGGAAGTCCAAGACAAGCAGCTGGGATACTAATCTGAGGGATATCAACTGAATCTAAGTACACTGAGCTCTTTAGTTCATACACTTTATTCTTCTGAGTCAACATCTATCTACACAGCTTTAATTCTGTTCTCATACTTAGCTCCTTTCTTGCCTGATTCTCTCTACATTTTTCTGTTGTTCTCTCTAAATTCTATCTTAATTCTCCCATCTAGTTCTTCCCCATCTAGTTCTTCTCAATCCTCCATCTCGTTCCTCTCTAATCCTCTCTCATTGAGGCTTTCAGTTATATACCCATACAAAGCAGCAATTCTCTGGCCAAGGCAAGGCTACCCAGGCTTGAATTCTTACAGGGTCATAAAGGCAGATAAGAGTTTACCTCAGGCAGTGACTGTCAGACTTTCTTTTATAACCCAAAAGGAGAGTGGTTAAAGGAGGTGGGGCCAACTAAGAGCTAAAATCGGTTAATATATCAGAAAAAAAGGAATTTATGTGCTCAAAATTACATTCCTTAGAAGTGGTTAGGAAAAATGTTAGGAGTCCACAATGTTAGTATAAATCATGAGTAAAATAAAACTGCCTATTTTTCTTTAGGAGTTGTAGCTGTCTCTGTAAAACTCAGCTGCATCGTTTTTCTGGCAGGGTGGGGGTAGCTAGGCAGCCTGTGTCACAGCTTGATGTACCTGGTATGCAAAAGGCCCTTTTGTTCTAACTTAAAAGTCAAAAGGGAAGTCTAGAGATGCCACTAAGGCTATATATATAAGAAAGGAGGGTCCTAGCTTAATTTGCACAAGAAACAAAGCTGTGTACCTAACATCCACCTGGCCTAGGCTGTGTCTCCGTATGAATATTTACCTTAATTTGGGAGACTAACAGGTGGTCTGGAATGCTTATTCTGTCTGCCCGTTTGTCCTTGGATGTTTGAGAGGTATCTCAGATAAAATGCTTTTGTCTGGAGCTGGCCCTGGCCTTGGATGCTAGCTAAAGGAGATAATTACAGAAGGCAGCCATATGATTCTAATGCTTAAAAGGAGAAACCAAAGGTCTGGAAGAAGGAAACCTTTCCTGGGTGACTGTTATCCAAATTCCTTAACTGTATATGGAAAAACTATGCCTAAAGAACAATCAGTCCACACTGTTCTAGGAATGGAAAAGCTACAATAGCACGTAAGAAATTCATTGCAGGAAAACGGCGTAATATTTAAGAGCCAATATCACCCAAGACTCCTTGAACCTTGGCTTTATCCTCTGGAAGGCCCTTGGCTTCTTCCAGGTATTAGCTCTTGCCATAGCCAGCTGAATTCCTACTTCATACTTCTGTGTCCCGCAGCACCCACAGGACCTGGAGTACATTCCCATTTCTACTGTGCTACTTTCTTAGCCCAATTCCTCATGGTACTCTTAAGTGAGGGAACATGTGATTATCACAGGCCTTTGACTCCCCAGGCCTATGTGCTATACAGTCCTGGTCACCAGCCTGTGCAATGGAAGATGGTAGGTTCTTCAGGAAGCGAGACTTCATGGAAGGAAGTTAGGCCCCTGGGAAGTCCTTTGAAGTGGGTAGTGAGACCATGACTCCTTCCTCTTTCTTTTTGCACACCAGCCTTGATGAGGCCAACAGTCTTCCTTTGCCATGTGTTATTACCACCAAGGTCTAACAAGCTGTCACAGGCCCAGAGCAACCAGGCCAGGTGACTGGGAAAAGAAACTGGGGGCTAAAAGGAAGCATTCCTCTGCTAGAGTTGGTTTCCTTTAGTCTTGCTTGGGCATGAGCCCCATTTCCCACCCTCCACCCCCCATTTGCCTGTTCCTACTTGGGACTGCTGATCTTTATTCAAATAAGAATCATCCAGAAGCCTGACTGTGGCTATGATTCTCAGACTGCCTGTCCTGGGGCTTCCATCACAAGCTGATCCAGGCTCAGCCAGACCCCTTTTTTACACAGGAGACAACTTTCCTCCTCCCTAAGCCTGGTCACTGCTCCCTGGTTTCCCTTCTTCTCTGTGTCCTGTAAATGCCCTTCCACTCGGAGCTCTGATACCACCAGAGATACCTGTGGACTGATTTTAGAAGAGGGAAGGATATGATGAAATAATGTTTAAAAACTCGTCTAGCTGTGGCAGGCAGGGCAGTGTGGGCACAGACAGCATGGTTAGGGTAAGACTGGTAAAGAATACGAGGGGCCTTGAACCAATACAGCAAAGTTAAGAAGGACCCGGAATGGAACCATTGGTGTCTCCCAAGACCATCTTCATGCTTAGGTTCAACCAAGAGCCATAGAGCCAGTTTAAAGTCACTGAACTAGAAAACTGAGAATCACAGGTGGGCTTGTTGTGCCGCTCTCCCAGAATCCTAAAGATCATGGATGCCTCTTATGGCACCATCAGAGCATAAAATAAAGGCACCTGAGACTTGCCTCTGTGTTGCAACCACAAAGGCAGGTGTATTTGCCTCCCAGAAGCCCACACTGGGCCTGAAAGAACCAAGGCCAAAGTTATAGGAAGAACTTGTCGCAAAATATACAACTCCGTTTTCTACAAAGTCAGTCCTAGGAATTTGTGATTGGAGGGTTGGAAGGTACCCTTTTGTGTTCTAAAGTATGTAAAAGATTATCATCATCATCAGCATCCCTCATTATTATTACCTCTACTGTGGGGGGCACTTGTGTGCCACGATGCCTGCCTGCCACGGTCCACACGCAGAGGTCAGAGCTTTTGGGAATTGGCTCTCTCCTTTTGCCATGGGTGCCGGAGCTTGAACTCAGGTTGTCTGGCTTACGCAGCAAGTGCTTTCACCCACTGAACCATCTTACTAGCCTGAAGATTTGTGTTGAATGAAATTAATACCTATGTTGGGCTCCTATAATTTGCTAACTGTAAACTCTAGGCTTAAATGACTTTAAACTCTGGGCAAGGGCTGAGCCCTTCACATGGCACAGCACTGAATATCAATTAATCATAATTGCTCTGACTCGATGAAATGTGACTTTAAATAGCACTTGGAGATGGCATCCTTATGAACCATCTCAGAGAATCAAACTGTCAAGTAGAATGTGTGTGGGGTGGGCCGGCATGTGCAGCTGAAGATATGCAAGATCCCAGGCTGGGGGCCTTCTCTGAGAGCTCACAAGCAAGAGTGTAGAAGGACAGCTTCCTTTTTAAAGTCTTGCATTTGAATAATGCTTGCCGCTTGGATGACATATTACAATGCCAAGCTCTTCCTTGTCTCTGACCTAATGTGATCCTACGATCCTAAAAGGTAGCAGGCCAGGCCTCAACCTTACTAAGCCTTAGTGCATGTCAAGGACTGGTAAACCAAGGCCTTCTGAGATAGACTAAGTGCATAAAGAATTGATCAAAAGGTTAACGAACTTAGGGAGAGTAATCAATAGAAGGCAGAGTCAAGGGTAAGACCAGGATGAGAATCAGACCATCCTGTAAGCACACTGAGATCACAGCATGTCACCTGAGCCCTTGAGTCTAACACAGGCTAATGACTTTGACTATGCACCCACCAAACAGTATGAATAATAGAGACCAGGCATTGTTTGGTAGATTTATCTACAAAGAGACAGGAAAAAAAAGTATCTTGGTATGTGACAGCTATTCAGTCTCTCTGCCACATCAGTGCAAAAGTAGCCGTAGACAATATATAAACAAATGAACATGACTGTTTTCTAATAAAACTTTATTTACAAAAATTGAGCATGGGTCAATGTACTATAATTTGTCAGTTTCTGTTCTAAGTTGATGCTGGGCAGAGAGCTGGGGAGATACCTCTTTCTCACCCCTGCCAATTCCTTCTCTGTAGAGGGAGCCCTTTGAGCATCATAGTGGTACTTCTCTCCACCCTGGGATGAGTTTAGAAGCAAAAACTGCCAGATTCTTCTTTTCCTTTGTCTTAGCTGGTGAGGGGACATAACACCCTTCTCTGCCTCTCCAGAGCCAAGCTGAGCCCCACAGAGCAGGAAGGCTGCTGGCTCTGGGTGGCTGGGTCTGTATGGTAATGAGGTTGACTATAAGATGCCCTCTTGTCTAGTGTCTGTGGTAATCAGAATGATGCTTTAGCTGCCACATTCTTTATGTTTGCTGTCTTACCTAGTGTGGAAGTTGGACAAGGACATGACAAGCTCCTCATTAGGTCCCTGCCTAGACACTGTAAGTGACCTTTGGGTTAAGTTAAGGAGGGCAGGGCCCCAGCTTACCTCTGTGGCTCAGAGCAATGCATGTACCACGAGGTCTCCCCTTGTCCCAGGGCACCAGCCCTCACGGCTGAGCTGGAGCAGATGCCGAGTCGATAGGCTGGACAGTCTGTGACTGTGGTTTCCCAGTAATGCTGGCCACAGGCAGGCAGCTCCTCCCCCAGCACGGAGGGGATCCTGTAAGCAATGATGATCAGCTGAAGGTTATCACAGAAATCATCAGCCTTTACCCCAGGAGCATCAACCTTACCTGCCCTTTAGGCAGGGGTCTATCTTCAGAAACTGCTGGCAATTGACTAAGATACCATCTGCTCCTTATGCTCCTAACCCTGGCCAGATTGCCCCAGGATTCACCAACCTCCAGCATGCATTTGACATATGCCTGCTGTCTTATGCACGCACATATGGTGCGTTGTGTCTCTTAAAGGGTCTGGGAATCAGGTGATGAGTGGTATAATGACAAGGAGGAAGAGAAATGCCATGACCTCTACCCTTAGGGAAATGGAAGGGATACAATGGAGACAGGTGGGAGAACATGGCTTACAAAGTTTTCTTCTTCCAAAATCTGCAAAAATAAAAATGGAATCTCCAGAAAGTTTCACATTTTGGATTTTTGGCACATGGGCTCACTATGTAGCTCACCTTGGCCTCAAACTCTGTGATACACCTGCCTCAGCTTCCTGAAGGTCGGGATTATAGGTTTGTACAACCAAGTTTAGCCTTTCAAACCTTCTAGAACTGAATTCCAGTATGAGCTGACCTTGCTGGTGACAGTGACCCCACGGGGCACAGCTTTTAAATGTCAGGACAGCTGGCAAAGCCAGAGCAGAGTACAGAACTGAGCAGCATGACCAGTGGCTTTGGGGAGGAGCTCCAGTCTCCGTGGCTGCAGGTACCTCTGGGAGGTGAGTTCAAGGCCTCTTTCTGCCTGACTGTAGTTATTTTGATCAAGAAGTGCAACCATGGACAAGTGACCTTGTTTGCATGAGTTGCTCAGTTTTGCTGGAAAATGGCTGAGACAGCAAGGAGGCATTTTTAACTCATAGTGTTACTATTCAGTCAGCACTTCCTCCCTCTCCCCTTAAACAGATGAGAAAATGATTAATACGAGCAAATGTACTTCATTTGCTCTATGTCTTTACCCAATAACTTCATTTCAGAGAGATGCCAACTTGACAAGCCCTCACTCCCTGGAGGAAAGCCAGGCTTCCTGGTACTTATGAGCTAATTTTCATGCTAATAATTAGTAAACAAACTGGAAACATCCCAGTTTCCATCAGATAGCATCTATGAACTCTTACAACTCCAGTGTACTTCTTTTTAAAAAGAAATTTTATTTTTAAAATAAATCCCATATATTTCTTTTTTCAAGATTTATTTTTTAAATTATGTGTATGTGTTGTTATGTGTGTGGATATGTGAACATGAGGGCAGGTGCCCACAAATGCCAGCAGAGGGCATCAGATCCCTAGGAGCTTGAGTTGCAGGCTGTTGTGAGCTGCCCACCGTGAGGGCTGAGAACCTAATTCAGATCCTCTGCAAGAGCAGCAGGTTAACCACTAAGCCTCTCTCTAGCCCCACCACATCTATTCTTCAATCATTTTTTTAAACTGGTTTTCTCAATCTATGAGTAGGTATAATTCTTGGCACCTACAATGTTCCAATCCTTAAGCTAGATTCCAGGGATTCAAAGAAGCCTAAAACAGGACTGCTGTTCAGCAATTATTCATGGTTAAATGATGAGTAAACAGCCTTATAAATAAAGATCAGAGGTTCTGGGGCCTGGGGAAGACTTGGTCATTTCCAGAAACAAGTAATATGTTTTGTAGATAAAATTCTAAACAGTCTTAGTAAGTAAGAAACATAGAGCCAAATACAGAGGAAATAGCCAAAGAGATCAGAGCAATAGCCACAACTAACTTTAGCTTACCACCAGCAGTAGCTTCCCCAGAGAGATTTTCTTCCTGTCTGACTTGTGTTTTTATTGCTTTTCTGTTCTGCCTTCTCATTGGCTCTAAGCCCAGCCACATCACTTCCTCGTCACTGCCTGTCTACACAGACCTCCTGGTCTCTATGGTTGGTACTGGGATTAAAGGCTTGTGTCACCACACTTGGCTGTGGCCTTGACCACACAGAGTCTCTGCCTGCCATGTGATCAGATTAAGGGTGTGTGCTACCACCACCGGACTTCTGCTTAATGGCTATTTGACCTCTGATCTCCAGGCAACTTTATTTATTAACATACAAATAAAATATCACATTTCATCACAAATAAAATATCACCACAATATGTAAATCTGGCAGTGGACAGTTGAGCATCAAGATGGGACCAGAGTGCATGCAAGTTGCCAGGGACTGGAGTGATGTTGTTACTGCTGCCAGCCTATACCTGGCCTTATCGGTGTCCTCTGCAGCACGTGTTTCAAAAGCTTTGCTGCTATGGAACAATCTTTGCACACTGTAAATATGTATTACTCTCATTGGTTAATAAAGAGCTGACTGGCCTATAGCCAGGCAGGAAGAGATTGGGTGGGAAAGCCAGACTAGGAGGATGCTGGGAAGAAGAAGGGAGGAGTCTCAGGGTCCTGAGGAGACACCATGAGATTAGAGCGAGCAGGATAGGAAGTACATAGATGAGGTAAACGAGCCTTGGGGCAGCACATAGATTGATGGAAATGGGTTAATTTAAGTTATAGGAGCTAGCTAAAAACAAGCCTAAGCTATCGGCCAAGCATTTATAATTAATAAGTCTTAGTGTGGTTATTTGGGAGCAGCTGTTGGGACACAGAGAAATTCCATCTATACTTTGCCCATACTTTCTCCCAGTTGGCATTTCAACTCTCAAGATAGCTGAGGGAGAAAGAGAGAAACAGAAGGAGAGACAGAGATGAGAAACAGAAGGAGAGACAGAGATGAGAGGCAGAGACAGAGAGCAGGCAAATTGTCAGGCAGTCTCCCACCCATCCCAAGATTTTGGTCCCTGTTTTCTTCGATGTCACTGCCTTGTTTTGTTGTTGTTGTTGCTGTTGTTGTTGTTGTTGGTGGTGGTGGTGGTGGTGGTGGTGGTGGTGGTTTTTTGAGACAGGGTTTCTCTGTGTAGCTTTGGAGCCTTTCCTGGAACTCACTCTGTAGCCCAGGCTGGCCTTGAACTCACAGAGATCCGCCTGCCTCTGCCTCTCGAGTGCTGGGATTAAAGGTGTGCACCCTCCACCCTCTACCCAGCTGATGTCACTGCCTTTTGTGGGAGCTACTGGCGGGCAAGATTCTGTGGCCAGACCTAAGAACTCAATAAACTATTCTGTTCCTATCCAAGGGTTGATACCTGAATTATCACTGGATTCTGTTTTTCACTGAACCAGACCTGAAAGCAGCCAGTATTTTGGTTTTGGTTGAAACACTGACTGCTTTAAGGTAAAAGCCATCTGCACTTATGGTCCCATATTGACACTTGCTCCAGGTTGTGAGCTTATATGTGCCACTGCACACCTCATAGCGAACACTGCCTGCTGCACGCATGTTACATCCGTCGCATAATTGAGCAATCTCATTAAACCGAGAATGCGCTCCGTTGATACAGAACTGGGGAAACCGATCCTCTGCAGCTGAGCATCAGCCCAGCTATGGTGGCTCCTACTTACTCTGTCAGCCGTCTCCTCTCAGAGAAGCTGATCACCGTCCCATTCGAGGAGATCTGGAGAGCTGGGTGGGCTGTTTCTCTCAGTAAGAGAAATCTAGTTCCTGTGGAAGAATATAAGAATATAGCACTGTCACTAGGCCAATCCATACACGGCAAACCGTAGGCTCCCGTTCTCCTGAAGTCAAAAGTCCTGACTCCGTACTTTCAATCCACAGCTGAAATGCCATTTGTGAGCAAGGCATCAGCAGACGCCCTGGGCTGGTCGCTCCCACCTGCTGGGGGTGGGGGCTGGGGGTGGGGGTGGAGGGGGTCTAGACTACGCAACGTGTGCTCTCTGTAGCATCCACGTTACCTGGAAACGAAGAAATCACCCTGGACCTATTGAATTTGACTGTCTACTTGGACAAATGCTCAAAGATCTGAGTGTGCTTTAAAATTGGGGGCATATTAGGATATTGGCATATTAGGATAGCCTGCAGAGGATCCGATGATGGGAGGTACAGGCAGTGTACTGAGATGGTGGGAAACATTCCTAGATAGGCAGCTCTCCCATCCTTTCCTACAACTCAGGCAGGCCCTACCAACATCCCAAACAGGCCATACATAGCACAGGGACTTAATGTGGCCCCTCAATCTTGTGCCATCTGTAGACCTAGGATGAGGCAGCATGATTTCCGCCTTCCCATTCCTCATTGCTCATGATTGAAAACAGCCAAATGTTTTTATTCTCTGGGGATGTCCCCCCAGATGTTGCTGAACTGTTTTATCACCTGCTTGAATTATTCATTGGTTCGTTCATTTGACAAACATTAATTAGCACGAACGAGGACACAAGTCGAACAGAACTGGAAACCTGACACAGAGTTCAAAGGATGACAGAATGAGAAAACCGTTCTGCACATCCCACACCTACAAATTATAGAGCATTCTGAGTGAATCACAAAGCACCGGGGAAGACTTCCGAGCCCACAGATGCTCCAACCCGTCTCCAGATCAAACCCGTCCATTTCTCCGGGGTGAGACCAGGGGAATCAGTATTTTAAGTACCCTGGCCAGTTGTCAAGCACAGCAAAGCTTGGAAACCTCTGAAGAATGCAAATAAAAGAACCATCTTGCTGCTAGATCCATCTTGGGAGCTCCTGACAAATCCTCTCGCTGACAGCAGGGCTGGAACTTTGGGGAGCTGCCTTGGGTGTCTCCTCTGGATGGCAGGAGGGGAGGAATGCCAACAGCCAGACGTACCGGCTCTGCGCTAAGTGGAAAGTACCTCTGGTGGAGATGAGGGCGGCTTCGCTCTGCTCGCTTGTTCCGAATGCATTGATGGCTCTCACATAGAAGAAGTAATTGTCGTTGGGTTGCAGGTTAACTTTCAGCTGGAGTCCTTTAATTCCAGAGAAAGATCTAAATACAAAGGGAAGATAATTCTGGATTAACATCATGTGACTAATACTTTACTTCTGTAGGAACTGGACATCTTTCGTTACCAACAAATAACTTATTTTCTTCCCTTTCTAATCAATGGATTTAGCAAGACTTCAAAAAAAGAAATAAAGAAGGAAAAGTAAAAGAAAAAAGAAAAACCACCATTGTTCACTAAGATTACTTCACTGATTTATTTCTATTTTCAATCACCTTTTTTGTTCATTATATATCTTCTAGAATATTCATCAGGACAAAACCAGATACCGCCGGGCGTTGGTGGCGCACGCCTTTAATCCCAGCACTCGGGAGGCAGAGGCAGGCGGATCTCTGTGAGTTCGAGGCCAGCCTGGGCTACCAAGTGAGCTCCAGGAAAGGCGCAAAGCTACACAGAGAAACCCTGTCTCGAAAAACCAAAAAAAAAAAAAAAAAACCAGATACCATTTTTTGGGGGGAAAGTCAGAAAAAAGAAAAGAAAAAAAATACTAGTGATCCTGTGGTTAATGAGGCCCAAGAACATGTTGTTTTCTTAATTGATTTTGGATGAGATGACAGTTTTGGAGTAAGATGATATGGAGTCTGTTTACAATACAAAGGACCCCAATTAGCTCATCCACAGATTCAAATTATGAAAACCTCAGGGTGCTTGATGATTTTGTACCTGGTGGTGCCAGTGCCAACAAGGTTAGCAAGACTGCAGCTCTTCAGAGAAGACAGTATCTTTTTAAAGAAGCATAATCTTGGCAAGAAAAGAGAATACTAATTGCCGCCTCCCCAAAGTCCTCAAAGCTGCTATTATATTCCAAATTGCCCACTTAAATTAAAGTGAAAGTGTACCTAAGTGCCATTGGCCTGCAAGTGAACTGTGATAGCCCAACTGTTTAAACAGAGGAGAACTTGCTGGTTTTGAAGGTGGGGCTCTCTGGACTTGCCAGTGAGCTGGAATGACTTTGGGCTTCTCTTCTAGTCCCTACTCTGTGAGATAACCTGGCCTCGAGCATGGATACAAGCCCACGGGCCTCTCTTCTTCAGAATGCATTTGGAGTGGCCTGGAGACTTGCAAGCTGCACGACTTGCTGATGGAATGGCTGTTAGTCTGGCTGCTGGAGTGGAGTCCTTTTCCTGGAGGACATTCTCTGCGGTCAGGAAAAGAAAGGCATCCTGTTCTAGCTCACTCTCAGGGCCGTGGAGTTTGTTGCTGTTGTTATTAATGAAATGTGCTACAAAAGCATTAAACTAAGATTTGCCCCCCCAGGGGATTTCTCCATATTTCTCTCCTCAATACCTGTTGGAGAGAATAACAAGAAAAAGAGAAAATGCACTGTAGATTCAGAAAACAACCTACTTTAGATCACTGTCAGCATTGGGGGTCGAACCTAGGGCCCATGCCTGTGCTCTCCCACTAAGCTAAGCTGCATCCTCAGACCTAGCTCGGTAGAGCAGAGTGCCACCACACAGCCCAGGCTGGCCTCAAACCAATTCACAATCTCCTGGCTGCTGCCTCCTGACTGCTAAGATTAAGGGTGCTAAGATTCTAGGCTAAGACATCTGAAGCCTAGAATGTCTTCAAGAAAAACCAGCGTCTGTATGGAATGCAATCCTGTCCCTACCCCATGATTGCAAAGCACAAAACTCACAGTATGGTCCTCAGGAAGGTGGGGGTAGGGAGCAGGTCGGTTCTGTAATTCTGCTGGTCAGTGCCTGGAAAAGGTCAGCACACTCTCCACAAATGATACTGGTTGTTATTTCTGGACCTACCACCTCTCCAGGCCTCCAGAGAGCAGTATATTTAGCTACGCTGAGAAAGGAGGGGTGAAATTGAGCCATTTGACCATTAATGACTAGCTGTGCTGCAGTTAATTAGTAGAAACACATGTCCTACAGTGGTGAGTGTAATTCCCAACTAATATTCTAGAATATTAGTCTGGGGCAGATGCATTGCTTGTCTTATTTAAGTTGACAGCCAAAGGAATGTTTTAAATAAACACTGATAACAATCAGTAATAAAATTATTGTTTTAATACACACACTCAGCATGAACTGAATTTTACACATCATTCGCTCATTAAATAACTATGGATGGATCACTTATCATTTTTGCAGGCCCCGTCACCCTGGAGCCTGAGGGGGAAGGGGCAAGGGAAGGAGAGGAAGCTTTAGCTCTAGAGACTACACGTAACACAGCAGCCTTGTTTTGTAATGGCACTGTTGTTGTATATCAGGAACATTTGCTGCAGTCTTTCGAGGAGAGCAAACGCCAGGTATATCATTAACTTCACACCATGTGCCATTACGTGGGTAAAGTACAAAGATTATATGGCGCTGAACTCAAACCCCAGCATCCCATCCCGCCTTCAGCACATGAGATGGCCACACAGCTGGGTACAGGGTCCTCACTCTGTCTGTAAAATAAAAGCACCAAGCATAGAAACAGAAGATGGAATGTGAAATGTGGTGGCCTTTACTGTCACGAGTCACTGTCTCCTGCTCAAGCACCAGGACAAAGGTCAGATGCACGTGCTTTGCCCCGTCTCCTTACTTACCAAGATGTCACCCAAGTTTTCATGTCAGCCATGACTGTTCTTCAGCCGAACGAAAACAAAGTCTGCGATCTGAAAAGCTACTCCCTTGCGTAGCTTATGACTCTATTGCCTCAAAACCAAAAACTGGTCAGGATTGCAACCGAATCCCCATGGGGCTTGACCTAGATTACAGTACAATTTAGGTTCACAGAACATGCAGACTGAAGTAAGTGTCAGAAAGCGAATGGAACCACAGTAAATAGTTGCTCCTTAGTTAAGAAGGGATGCTAGCTGAGCACGGCGGCACACATCTAAAATCTCAGTATTCAGAAGGCTAAGACAAGAGAACCCTGAGTTCGAGTCCCAGCATGTGCTATACTTAGACACTGTCTCAGTGGAGGTGGGGGTGATTATGATTAAAAGTGATTTTGATTAAAAGTCTAGAACCAATAACAGAATTCGAAGGACAATAAAGAAATGGCTCACATGGTCTCATTTTGGGTCCTTGAGTGTGGGATTTCTTCACATAGGAATCACAGAGCTATGGAAAGCAATATGTGAGCAGATGATGAGGTGATGTGAGCATCCTGACCTGGTGGTGAATTGACAGTTGAAGGTAGCCTGGAGTTAGACTGAGGAAGCTGCTCCCAGCAGGTGCCCCAAGGACTCTCAGCTGCTCATCTCTCCAGCAACAGGACAAGTATTTGTTAGGTTCCTGAGCCATAGAGCAGAGACCGAAGAGACCTGCTCAGCAGGCCACAGGGCTGCTTCCTGAATGAAGGACACTGTCTCCTTCTCTGTAGTGTTGGAGAGATACTGAGTGAGAGCCAGTGGAAAATGGTGTTTAAAGTAAGGAAGACCTACCTAACTCGAACCCTATAATTCTTTGCTCCAAGAAAAGACTAGGAATTCTGACACAGTTACCCCTGACTGATAATAGAGCAAAGATCATTTTACAAAGGACTTGAAAATGAATTTTCAGGAAGAAATCTTTAGAGACCTTGTGTTTATGAGGGAAATTACTAAAAGCATTCCCACTGTTAGAAAGAGAGATAAGGTTAAAAACTAAATTGGGAGGTAGGAGGTAAAAAACTACTGCCATCTGCAGACAACATGCCTATTTATCTAGAAATCACCTGAAAACCCTTCCATAGTAGAATTCCGTAGGATGGCTAGATATGAAACTAACGTAGGAGACTGGGGTCCACTTGTCTCGCATGCTTGAAGCCCTAGGCTCCAACCCCAGTAACACCAAAACAGAAGTCAAAAACCCTTCATAAAAAATTACAACCAAAGAGCACATAGAACTAAAGACGGGAGAATGATATCAAAGAGAAGAGTGCAGAGGAAAATAAATGAGATCCATATTAGGGACATCTGTTGATGCCACTGAAAGAGACACACCATTTATTTCTTCTGCAGCAAAGTGAGGTATCACAGAACCTTCAATTCCCCCGAAGATAACCTATCAACTCAGCATGCTCTCTAAAAATAACAAAGCGTCTAGAGTTGGTTGATGGAGGAAGCTACACAAACTAACTCTGACAATAAAATGCAAACTGGAAGTAGAAAAAAAAAAGTAGCATGAATGGGCCACCTAACCCCAAGGAGCGTTGACAGCAAAGCTCTGCTACTAAAAGCAGCGTGGTGCTTAGGCATCAGCACACCGTGGGCAATGGGACCGAGCTCAAGGTCAGGAATGGAGCCAGGCGCAGAGACTCTCAGGTAAGCATTTCAGATCACAAGAGGGAATAAGAACTTCTTTTTGAGACAACTAGATTACCATATGAAGGAGGGAGGGAAGGAGGAGGGAGGGAAGGAGGGGGGGAACTGAGTTTAGTGGTATATATATACCTGTAACCTGCAATCCAGCACTTGAGGGGCAGAAACAGGGACTACAGTAAGTTCATGGTCAGTCTGGTCTATATAGCAAATTCCAGGCCAGACAGGGCTATATAGTGAGATCCTGTCTCAAAACCAGTCAACCGATCAAATAACGTGGGGATCTCTACTTCATACCTCCTACCAAAGTAATTCCAAATGATAAACATTTTTTAAACAAAATTAAGAAAATGGGAGGACATGTATAATATATACATGCATATATTCAGAGAGAAGGCATTTTAAAATATTACCAAAAAAGCTGAAAGCTTTTTTCAAAAGAAATTGATAAATTCAACTAAATTAACATTTTAAAATATTCATGACAAAATATGTTTAAAAGATTCCAAACTCATACATGAAAGCTGACTTCCTTTAAAAAAAAAAAGAAGAAGAAGAAGAAGAAGAAGAGGACTGTGAATAAAAAAGAAAATGTCATAATCTGACAGGGGAGAAATGGTAAGAGAAGTGAACAGCCATAGAAAAGGAAGTGTGAGGCTCAGACCATATGAAAAGGCATCAACCCAGCAACAGACTTGAATACTTAGACTGTGGTTGCGTTTTCAGCTGTCTAACTGTCCAAAGTCGGGCAAGGTTGTGAAGAACCAGGTACTCCTATGCACTGCTGGCCAGAGACTAAGCCCCGGCAGTCCCTACGAATTTGGCCATATCTATCAATACTCAAAAGATACAGCCTTTCTATTTTGAGAAATTCATTCTACAAATATACTGTAGATCAGTGAACTTGTATATGCGTGGGGTTGTTTTCTACAGCATGGTTGGGGACAGCAGGAGACTAGGAAGCTGTCTCCTCAATTGGTCAAATAAGTTGGAATAACATCCTGAAAACAGAATACAATGGAATTGTTTTTAAAAATTGAGGCAGTCCCCTGGGTAGGCATGCTCACAAAGGTATATGTTTGAGCAAGAAAAGCAAATTGGCAGAAAGGCATGTAGGTTTGCTAGGAAATTATAGATGCTTTTATCTGAAAGGTTAAAAATGAATCAAGTGACAAGTCATTGCCCTTGGGGATGGGAACTGAGAGATGAAGAATAGATACAAAGAAAATTAAGGTTCTCTGTCTTCCTTTTTTTTCTCTTGAATTTGTACCATAAATACACGTAATGGGCCCCAAATTAAAAATATTAACTTCTAACAGCAAAGAGTCCAAGAGCAGATTGAACGTGTTTACAAATCTCAAAGCATACATGCCTTTGAGCTCTTTGAAGTAGCTTCTCACACATTTGATGATCCGATGACACGACCCTGAGGGAAGGTATACATGTTTAAGGTGACTAGAGAGGCTGGCAAGTGTGGGGGTAGCTATCCTCTGTACTGTCTTGTCCTGGGGAGGGGGTGGCCTGTGTACAAACAATATGGAGGAATCCAGTGCCACCACTGCTGGAAGCAGCCTAGCGATGGTGCCATCACCACAGTGCACAGCAGATGGCTAAGGATGAACTGTTGTTTAAAAACACAGTTGGCTCTCACTGGCTTTCATGTTGGCAGCACCAACATCCAACCAGCCAGTCAATACCACTTACTGTGAACCATGAACAGAACACATGCTGGGTCTGTGGGAGAGATCAGGGGGTGAAGCAGCATTTCCCAACCTGCCCGGGCATCCACAAGTTTGAAAAATTCAGTTTTTAATTAATTATTTTTTAGATAAGGTCTTGCTCTGCAGTTCGAGCTGGCCTTGCATTCACTATGTAACCTGTGTTGGCCTTCATCTTCTGGAACTCTTGTTCAGCCTCTAGGGTGCTGGGATTCCAGGCATGGGCCACCACACCCAGCTTCCGAACTGGGTTCCTGACGGGGGCCCAGGCATCTGAATATTTGCAAGTATCTCAACTGACTTTTATGATCAGTGAGGTTTGGGAAGCACAGTTCTAACCGTGGGAGATGGAGAGGGAAAAGAAGGAAAGGAGAAATTACATAACATAAGCAACATTAAATATAAAACCAAGCTGGCATGGAAGCTCGTGGCTGTAAGCTCAGTACCTGGAAGGCTGAGGCAGTAGGATTGCTACTGTAAGTTTCAGCCAGCTTGAGCTACAACGGTGAGATCCTCTTTCAAAACAATAACAACAACAAAACCAAAAACAAACACAAAAGACAAACTAGTCAATGGTGCTTCAAGCTGTTTACAAACCCTTAACTAACCATAAATATAGAAACTTTTTAAGATGGGAAAAAAAATCAGTTAAATCGGGGTTAAGAAGAAAATTCTTTATGTACTAATTTTCCATGATTAAAAAGACTTGGTAAACAAAATCTTAATCGAACCATTTTTCTTTTGATAAATAAGAATGTTATGAGACTCTGTATTACTAAATAGCATCATTATTTCATAACAGTGCAGAAAAACAACATGGGCACTGCACGCTAACAACCGCAAAGTGTGGGCTTTCCTGTGGCTCAGATCTGCCAGAAAATCAATGTGAGCCGAAGGATTTCTGTTTTCTCCATCTTTACTCTCCAAAGCCTGAACAACGCTGTTTACACTTCAGACAGAGGCTCCTAGGAGTCTTGTCATGGTTATCTCTCTGGATCCTCCAAGCTCTCCTTTACTGCCCCCTGGTCGTCTATGTGGACAGCTAGTTGAGGTCGCCAGGCCAGTGTGCTGAGTTAACACTGTGCTTTCAGACACTGTGTGGAAATGATGAATAGGTGTGTGTATGCATCTTTTGTGATACTGCTCTTAAAGACGACCACTATTATCTTAAGAGCCCTTATATAAAGATCTCCATGAAAAATTCATCTCAAAGCTGAATGTCATGGAATATAATTGTCTCTCTTAGTGAAATGTTGTGCTTCCTTTTTAGAGAGAAATTAGTTACATAATCTCTTTCTTCCTCTCTCTCCATCTCTCCCCCTCTCTCCAGTTTTCATTTAAGCTGCCAGGAAGTTCAGATTTGAATTTCATCTTCCACTGAGATTCCATTCTCCGCCTGATCTTTCTAACAGTCCTCTCTCCCCTTACATCATCTGGTTCTTGTACTCCCGGAACTGTCCTGGGGGCTCTGTTATGTCAGGGTCCCTCACGAGGAATGCTTTTTGGGAAAGTGACACAGCCCGTGTGAAGAAGAGGACAGGTTGCATTCCCATTGTCCAACCAGGAGAGATGTGAGGTACCAAGTGGCCAGTTAAGTTAGAGCCTTTTAGTAGAAAAGCTTCACCTAGAAAATGCTGAATGCCAAGAACACTAGGGGGAACCATCACATCACGCCCCTCCTAGAGGCTTCTGCAAAGGGATCAGGAAAACAATTCCACATAAACAGAGCCCATTACCTCTTAACCACTCAGTGAATGTGGGCTCAGCCATACATATCTGTGATTCTCCTGTGGCCCAGTGAAGCAAGCCTGGAGCTCTTTTACCCACAGGCTACAGAGAAGGTCAAAATACTCACTGTTGACTGATGGTCAGTCACCCATCATCTATCTACCTGGAAGCTTACTAAAAAGTTTTTAAAGAGAGAGAAACTGAGATTCCTCCTGGCTGCCTCTAAGCACAGAGAGCAGGCAGCAGGAGTCCTCAGCCAGAGCACCTGCCTCTGAGTGGCAGGTCTGTTCTTGCTCTGTGGTTGGCCCCACAGTTGGACGCAGGATAGTGAACTCACAGGCCCAGCACCCATGCAGACCTTCCTGAGGATGCTCACCCTCAAGGATATGGCCCAGAGAGGATTTCTGGGTGCCAGAGCCTACGGCGGGGGCAGGGACAGGAAGCTCACCCCCAACTAATTGGTGGAGTATTGCGTCTCACAGATTTGTCGTTCAATGCACAACTTCTCTGCACAGCCCACACAGCTAATCCCTGTACTATATTTCTCTCAGTTTTCCTCCTCCACCCACACTTCTGCTGACTTCTCTCTGCACAGGAGAGACAGAGCAGCTGAGGAAACAGAATGGTGGGGGAAAATTTAAAAGTGTTTTGAGCCCACCCAACCTGAGGAGAGCATCCAAAGCAAAACAGGAAGAGTAGGAGACCCTCCATCTCACACACAAGCCAAGGACTGTCACTCCCTCCTGGCCACCTCCAATCTCAACAGGGGCTGACTGCTGGGACCAAGCTTTGGTGCCCACATGCCAAAAAAAAAAAATGCAAATTTTTAGAAGAATTATGAAAGAGACTCCATTGCTCAGCTATTTCAGATTCTGTGTCATGAGGCGTAGGGGCACAGTAGTCTCGCTCATTCCATTCATCCCCACCCCTACCCTCGCCCGAGAGGTCAACGAGCACCATGGGTCTTAAGTTAGAGTGTGTAAGAGGTCATCACTGGGAGAAGGAATATAGGTCCTCGGATGGATGACTTCATCCTGGCAACCGAAATGAGAGTGCCCAGCCTAGAGCACAATCAATGAATCAGTGCCCGCCCTCCATGAGTGCAAGTGTGTGTGTGTGCATGTGTGGGCATGGGTGTGGGCGGGATTCGATATTACTCATTTTCTTTCCCTTTTTTTTATTTCAACTCTTTCCTACAGCACTCCAGAGTTTTTAAGGCTCCTTCCCCCCACCAAGGATCTAGGGTGGGAAAAATATAGAAATGAATATAGTTCTTGCTCCCTCTCTTTTGCAAGAGATTTCAGCTAGTTAGATGACTTGAAGTGGGCAAAGACCAAAGGAGACTGACTCATCCCATTCACTCTCATTCATTTAACAGACCTTTGACGATGTTTCTACAGATGAATTTTTCAATCCTCACCCACTTTATGATCTAGGCTCTGCTAAACAGAGCCACACGAGAAATATGTCACCTCTGGTCTACTTTATTCTTTTTCAGGCACCTCTAAATTAATGTTTCTACAAACTCGGAACATATGTAGGAGTTATATAACCAATGGTAAAATGGAATTTTACATGCTTTTCTCTATCAGTGATACACAGAAAGGTTTCCTGCTAACAAACTAGACTCATCTTTCCTCCTGGTTATGTATCTGAACACTGGAGTGAACTCACTCACCATTCTCCTTTACTTTGTTGGCAGTTTATTACTTTGAGATTATCCTTAAAGCTGATCTAAGTATTCTTATGGTCAGCATTATGTATTTGATGCTAATTGATATTTATCCATCAAGGAACACATATATATTCATTGTGCAGCTACAGTGCCAGATACTGCCTCAGACACCAGGGCTACAGTTGTACATGCTAAGGAGTCAACAAACGGAGGAGACCAGACAACACTCAGCACAGCTCCTTCCAAGAGACAATACCACCTTAACTATTGGCTGCTATGCATGGAGCCAAATGAGGTTCTAAATCGATAGAAAGTTGGAATTATTAGGTAGAGGGGATAAAAACAATTGTTGTTCTTTATGTATTGATTACACCATCTGACTAGTTCTCCAGAGCTGGCGCCATAAAGATTAAGCTATATATAATATAGATAAAGA
>CABHPR010126792.1:0-18078 GCA_902168415.1 Peromyscus melanophrys | reverse complement strand
AAAAAAAAAAAAAAAAAAAAGTTCAGCTCTTTAATTAAGACAAGGACTGAATTTCTCATTTCTATGCAAGTAGGAGATTTTAACTTGAAATAAAAGAGGAATTTTCTGTTTCTGAATTTCTAATTTGGTTTTCTTGATTTATATATTTACTGATTTTATTATATTAAGGGTAAGGATTGTGCAAAATCAAGGTAACTATGTATATGTCTATAATATATATGTAACATGAATTTGTAAAACACAGATGTTCATGTATAAATACTGATATACATGAGCAACTCATGATGAGAAAATAAAAGGGTAAAATATACAAGCACAAATGTCTTGCCCAGTTTAAAACTCATGAAGCTGGTGGTGTCTGTATCTGAGACTGAACTCATATAATCTGATTCTAGAGCCAACATTGAGATGGGATGATTTGTAGAGGAGATGGTATTAGAATGTTTGATTTGTGTGTAGAGGTAAGCATAAGCGCAGACATTCCAAGCCTCGAACAAAGTGCAGGCTACCTGTCAGGTGCACTGAGCAGATGATTTTGTTGGCACATACATGATGTGTTTAGGTATACTAGAAATAATCAGGGAGAGTACTACAGTGAAATCACTGACCCAGCTCCCATCTGGTGATTTACTACTTCCTGTGTTATAAAAGAGAGTGAAGGATCTGGACAGATGCCTAGGCACCAAGAAGTGTACTTCCTAAAACAGTTTGAGTTGTATTGTTTTAGAGTTGTATTGACTAAACTGTGGTTTTTTTAGTATAAAAAAGTAGCCTAACCTTGGACTTTGTATATAACACCACTAGGCAGCAGCAGATAGAATGGACTAGAGGACTAGATACATGCTAGAAACTTGCCAGTTCAGGATTTTAATCTAATATGTAAATAGATGATTAATTCTACCCAAGAATCAGGTTTATGTGAAATAATTTAAACAGAACAGCAGTATCCTTGTCTACAAAACAAATACAGCATTCTTGCTCAACAGACATTCTGTTCCTATAGGTATCTTACACCTATAGACATATACTCTAATTGGGATAGTGGAACACTACTTTTCCAAATACTATTTAAAGTAAATTTTAAAAAATTAGCATGTTTATTTAGAAATCTTGTTAAAGATCGGGGTTAGAGAGTAGCTCATTATTAGGACTAACTGGAGAGAGGCCCAAATTCATATTATTCTCAGAGAGTAGGTAGTATTTAAATGACTGCAGACTGTAGGCAAATTTGACTCCCAGACACTGCCATAACAATTTTCCTCTTACCATTTAGTATAATCCCCTCAACAGCTCTATAAATTAGAAGACATTTTTCTCCCAATGAAATAGGAGCAGTCTCTGGCTCAGAGCTTAAGTAATTATCTAATTTGTTTGTACAAGTGAAAAAAAAAAAACATCTGGTATGTGGGCTTGCTTGTCTTCATTCCTTGTCCTTGCTTTATTTTAGTTCTCATTGAAATTTAGTGTTTTCTTAAGTTATACATCAAGGTTATAAATCACCAATCAAACACACTTCTCACTTAATATATCTTGATTATAGTTTCTCCTCCTACTTCTTCCAGTTTCTCCCCACCCCCTCCCATTCTGATTCATCTCCTCTCTGTCTCTCATTAGAAAACAAACAGGCTTCTAAGGGATACTATTAAAATGAAATAAGATAAAGCTAACATCAGAATAGGACAAAACAAACAAGCAGAAGAAAAAGAGCCCCAGGTAAGGCACAAGAAACCAGTATA
This sequence comes from Peromyscus melanophrys, assembly GCA_902168415.1. Lineage (NCBI taxonomy): Eukaryota > Metazoa > Chordata > Mammalia > Rodentia > Cricetidae > Peromyscus > Peromyscus melanophrys. The sequence goes on along the minus strand of CABHPR010126792.1, from coordinate 16,342 downwards.
GACACAGAGACCCACTTATTTCCATGCTCAGGAATCTAATAAAGACACTAAACCAAAAGCCATAATATATGTGCAAATGGGGTAAAAAGAGAAAATAGACTAAAATAAAATAATCAAATAAAGATAAAATTAAGAAAAGGAAAATCCCTGACACATTAAGAGACAAGGAACCACCAAAGATACTGTTGAGTTTGTTTTCTGTTGACCATCTACTGGATGCATGCAGCCAACACTTATGAGTAGTTTGTTTTTCCAGTGAGACTCCCTTGGAGGAAACTAAATTTGCAAGTGGTTATAAATTGGAGATTGCTCATGGCTTATGGGTAGGGGCATGTGTCCACTTCTCATTTCAGCTCTAGGATCCCTTCTGGTGAAGACCCGTGTATATCCTGTGCATGCTGCCTCAGCTTCTGTGAGTTAATATGTGGGTTTATCCTGTTGATTTAAAGGGCCTTGTTTTCTTGGTGTCCTCCATCCCTTCTGGCTCCTACATTCTTTCTGCTACCTCTTCTGCAGGGTTCCCTGAACCCTGAGGGTAAGAGTTTGATGGAGTTATCCTATGTAGGGCTGAGTGTTCCAAGGTCAGCATATTGTCTGGATGTGGATTTCTATATTCCCATTTGCTACATATCTATGTATATGAAATTTGTGCTGTATTAGGTTTTATAAATAATCTAGATGTTATTTAAAGTGTACTGGAGGATATACATGCACCTCTCACCAAGATAATGGTATAGATATTATTCCCATAAGAAAGGCTTCCTTAGGCCTCCTCATGTTCAATTCAAAGATAAGCACTGTTCTGATGTATATTATTTTGGTATGCTTTTGTCTGTTTTTGAAGGTATATGAATTATATAGCATATTCTTTTTGTGACTGAATTATTCTGCTCAAATTTATACATTGGTAATTCAACCACTATTTATTCATCAGAGTTTGAGTTCTTCACAGACAGATGTGGGGAAGAGGCACAAGCTGACGTGTAGTGCAGACTTCACAGATTCAGATAAATGGCGCTTGCTGTAGTGTCTGTGTATTTAAATGCTAAGCATGTAGACCAAGTCCTCTTTCCCTAGGTTGAGCTACTCTGGGAAGACAAGGCTACAGGCAAAGCAACTGACCACCAAAGTCAACTTTGGATAGGTGGGTACTCTGAGCACGTTGTTTCAAACTCATCTTTCGGTGCCAGAGTAGATTGCAAAAGGAAACGACATGAAATGGCATAAAAATAAATTACATAAAAGTAGCATTAATATCCTGCCAGTTAGATAAGTGAATGTTTCCTTTTAAAAAAATCTTCCTTCATAAAAGAGTATAATTTTGGAATCTGGATCTTGCAGTTCTTGATGACCCATCACATTTTTTTTTGCACTGTAACATTACAATGTGTAAATATAGCTTTATAATAGCCCCTGATTTCTGATAGTTATTAAACTATATAACACTTCCACATTTCTCCAAGATTTCCTGAACATTTAAAATTTTATATATCTACACATACTTTAGTAATGCTATATTAATTTCTATGTTCGTGTAGAAGCTAGTATCTAGAACAGACTAATAACTCGTGGATGCTAAATACACTGATGGAGGCAGTGAGCTGGAGAACGGATCAAAGGTGTCTGCAGGGCACTCTGATATCTCTTGCTGCACACCAGAAAAACACACAGTTTTACTAACTTTACTAACCAAATATTCTTTAGAAATATTTGGTTTCCATAATAAATATGGAAGTTACTGTTTTGTGTAAGGTTATAATAAAAAGAAGCATTTAGATAGTAAGAGTGTGTATGCTGTAGGAAGACTGAATTTCATATGATTTCTCTCTGTCTGTCTGTCTCTCTCACACACACATATACACACATATACCTTACTTAATGCATTTTGTGAGCCACTTTCTTTTAAGAATTTAACAACACAATTCTGGCAGAGTACCTTTTGTGGTAATTATGGGTACGATGCTTACAGGATCCAAAACAATAATCAATGTAGCCAGCCATTTCATGCTCCAATGTCTACAGCTAAGCATGTAGTATGGGATACAAATCATGGAAGTGATTTCCCACCTGTCATGTCATTCTGGTTTGATAATGTAATTTTGTTTTAATTGAGTTCAAGCACATTGTTACACAGACACACACCTCTTACTTTCACGTAACAAGTCTGCAATATCTTAGAACACAAGAAAAATGTTTCTGTTCTAGATGAAGGGAATTTTCATATTACAGTCAAGGTGGGTTTAGCTTCAACTACATACAATGAGGATAAATCTTTTGTTTTGTTGAAGGGTGCTTCTGACAATTGATTAAAATACAGAGCAGTTAAGTACAAAAGGTATGTAAAGCACACAAAAATCTGTGTGGATAAGTGATGTGAGGAGAAATGAGGAACTGTGGATAAATAGAGATGCTGAAAAGGTGCATTGCACACTTAAAACAGTGACTCTCTATTCACATTGGGAAAAGTATGTCGTTGCTTCATCATGTAAATAGTTGGTTGCTTATTGTGTTTGGTATTTAGATATGAACTTTTTTATCTACACCTCTCCTGTCTTCTCTTTTCAGCTAATGATGCTAAAGTTTTGAGTTCATCTTCTGCTCCAATTCTAGCGCAGGAACTGAGTAGCTTTCAAGCAGTGGTGAAGTGCAATGGACAAGCCATACTTGCTTCAGGCCTAGGGGTAAAACACGGCCACAAGTAGCCATCCCTGCTGATTTTATACACAGAAACCACAGTGGGCGTGGTGACTTTTTGAAGAGGACAGTTGAGTAAGACAAAATACAGGAAAACAAGTCATTCTCTTTCACTGGCTACTGTTCACATTGTATGATTGGTGATCATTTCTGTTCTATCACGAACTTTAAGTAGGACATGTGTCTCTATCAGTTGGTAACACTGCAGACCAGCCTCTTACCCAGGGGAGTCTTGAATGTTAACTTAGCAACATGACTTCACAGAAACCAGTTTCAGCCTGATGAAATTCAGACATCCTACTTTCTTCTTTGCTGGGTTTCTGACCCAAGAGTCTCATTCTTTTCTATATAGCAAAAAGCCAAGCCAAAACAAAAAGCCACAAAACCCTAAATAGCTTTACTCTTTCTTTAATGTCTCTCTGAGCACCAATTGCTCTGTTAAAAGCAAAGTTTCCAAAATACACAGGTGTTAAAGAGTGAGCATTCTCACTGCTCAAGTAGAAGATTTAATTTCATTAGGTTTAGTAAGTAGAGAGGTTTGTGTTCTGAGACACCAACAAAACGCATATTTTAAAACCTTCTTTTCCTTGTTCACAGCTGAAGTATTACACATTAAGTATGAACTTTTCCTCAAAAATGAAGGTTGAAAAAAAAGGATTAATGAGGCATGTAACCACTCAAACAAATTGCAACAACAATAATAATCAAATATGAATTCCAACAGCATGTGATATCTGTGAGCAGACTCTGAGTCTAGTGTGGGTTATTCTCAAGACATTTGATTTTATGGGACATGTACAATGTGTACTTCAAGAACAATTAAAGAATGACAAGCCAATATGCAAAGAAGAAACATAGCACACAGCTGACACTTTACGTAGAAATAGAAGTTTCTACAGAACTTATGAATAATTTGCCAATAATGAGTTAAGAATCTAATGAATTTTTGAGAGATCTACTAGTGAAGACTCAGACACCCGTGTGACAGTATAGCACTGTACAGAAGTTAACAGGACATGTATTGGACACAATACCCATATTCAAGACATGCTTCCACCAAACCAGCCCTTCACCCTGATTCAATAACCCCACTCTCTGCTTCTTCACTTATAAAATGGACACGATGATGGCAGGCCATATTCTAGAGTTTTGTGTATGGCAAATGAGATATTTACTGCAGCTCATCTACTCTGCCTCCTGTGTATAATGCTTGACTCCAAGAGCTTGCGAAGCAATAACAAGAATAAACAGGCGGGTGTTTTCTCCTCACAGAGAGAAGAGAAAATACTCTGCTGTGAGCTTTATTAAAAACTATTAATTTAAGAAATATTAGAGGTGTGCCATGTTTCAGAAACCTTCTCTCTGCTTTTGTGAAATGTACTTGGAAGGACAAGCAGTATGCAAAGAGACACAGCTTTTGATGCCATCCTGAGGAGGAACAAGTGAGATACAATGGAAGAGAAAGAAGCGGAGGTTTCTATTTGAGTAGTTAAAACAGTTCTGAATAAAGGAACATTTAAACTGATTCACTATCTTTTTAATGAATCATGCTGGATTTTTCCATGTTTTTTTCAAATAATTGCAGAGCCAGGTAATCTGTTGTTACTGTTGCTGCAAAATACACTGCTGTTGTAATTTCAACTTTCGAAGTTGTAGTTGTGTTGTCAAATTTTGAACAAAATTAACCCAATTTACTACGTTGACACTTGATGTTTTGAGACATTTATAACCATATTGTTCTAGACTTGTCTAAAATGCTTCTCATTTTCACAAAGACAATGCACTGTACTACATATACAAGGTCTTACTTACATGGGTTGACTACATAAACTAGTACTCTATAAATAATTAATTTATAGACTCCTTAAATTAATAAATTGACTCCTTAAAAATATCCCAGAATGATCACAACATGAGAAAATATAAATAAGGCATTTCTAGTGAAAGAACACCATGTTGAATATTTAAATGGTTAGAGAGAGATGGCTCAGTGACTCAGGCACTTGCTGTTCATATGGATGCTGGAAAGCCACCAGCATCTATATGGTGGCTCTCAACCCTCTATAACTCCAGTTGCAAAATACTTAACAACCTCTTCTAGTCTCCACAGGCAGGAGGCATACAAGTGGTTCGTAAACATGCATGCAGGTAAAACAATCATACACATAAAAAATATATGGTAATAAATGGTAAATGATAAAAAAATGATCTTTAAATGATAAAAAGCTTAGTGTATTTCAGGAGACCAAAAAGCTCAGTGAGTCTGAGCAACAGAGTGAAGAAAAGGTTTTGAGAGGTAGGCAGAGGCCTGATGTTGTACAACCTTTCCATGCCATCATTAGAAATATGGGTTTTATTCAATATGGCATTGGAGCCACATTAAAGCAATGGAGAAACATGATCTTTGTAGGACTAAACTTTTGTCATTACTGTGACAAACCATTTGAAAACATCTGATGAAAGCAATTTGAAGAAGGGAAGCTATAGTTTAGATCACAGATGAAGGGCATCTATTCCATCATGGTAGGGAAGGATAGATGGCAGGATTATATGAGACAGATGAGAGAGATAGAGAGAGAGAGAGAGAGAGAGAGAGAGAGAGAGAGAGAACCCTGCTCATTTCATTTTCTCTTTCTTATTTTCTCCAGGAAATAAGAAAGCATGAGATGGTGCATTCCACCCTCAGCATAGGTCTTACTTCCTCAGTTAAGCCTCCTTGGAAATTCCCTCAGACACACCAAGAGGTGTATCTCCCAGGTGATTCCAAATTCGGCTAAGTGACAATGAAAATTAAACTATCACAACTTTGGAAAAGATTGCTCGGACCATTGTATTCAGAACAGTTTGAAAGACACTGACCATATTTGGTGACACAGAAAATTGGAGTTCATTACAGAAGTCTAGATAAAGACTTAGTATTCTTATACTGATGGGAGTAGAATCTGGTAAAAGTGAAAAGGGTGGGCTTGAGGCAAGTCTTGTGAGTATTGTAGATTTAGATGGCAGGAGTGCCTGGACTTGATAAATGACATTGAGTCAGATCTAAACAATGGCACAGAGGTTTCCAACTTGAACAAAGTGAGTAATTCTGTTTCATTGTGGTTTTCATTTGATGTTTGTTTCTGAGTGAAAAATGGTTACCTCAATATCTGACATGTTAACTGCTCAGTAAATGCTTGGAAATAATAATTTCTTATAATATGTCTTGAGAAATCATTTCTTACAAACTTTGGTTTACTGGGCAATGTACTGTAGTTACCTGGAAACTTGCTACTTAAAATGACATCCACAGATGTGAGAATATGACACATGTGAGAACATGCAAGGAATGACCCTTAGATCTTAGGTAGAATGATTATATCTGAATTATACAAGACCCCCAGTTTGTAAGATCATGATATCCGACTTTAAGAGATCCTGGTATAGTTCAGAGCCCACTCAAGAATCTGTGCTCTTTTGACCACTGCCTATTTTTGTAAATAAAGTTTTATTGAAACATATCCGTGGTATTCATCTATATTTTTGGCAGGTCTGGTTCTGCTTTTGTGCTCCAGTGACAGCTAAGCAGTCACAGCAGAAGCCACATCATTTACAAAGTGAAAACATGTGCTGCTTATCACTTTCACAGTGAAGTTTGCCAAGTAATGGTCTTCCAAAGTATGATGCTATATGCATTTGCATCCTTGGTCTTTCATGGACTAGATGTGCTGTATTGAATAAACTGTGAATGTAACTGTTTTTGTTCTTTAGCTTCATCACTAACAGGCATGTGATCAGGATGCTTACCTTGTAACATGCTATTGTGAATGTAAGAATGTAACCCAAGTGTTTAGGTAGATGGCAAACATTTGTCAATTATCTACTATTGTTTTTGCTTGGTATACAATTTAAGCTTCTTACAGGAATGTGCTGTGATGTTATGTTGAAAGATGTCCTAGAGAAACACTGAGTTGAAAAACCACCTAGAGTTTGTGTTAGTCAGTATTCTCCAGAGGAACAGAACAGTGTTTGTCATACTAACAAGTTTGGAACATTTATGTGACCTTAATCATAGATAATGGATTGAGACAGAATGTGGACAATACTGTGCTCAAAGATTTCCTATTTTATGACTATTTAGATAAGACATATTTTTCTAGACTAGATCTTGGTAAACATTAGCCTGTGAGCAAATGCAGCTTGTTGTATATGACTTAGAAGCTAAGACTAGTCATCAGACTTTTTAATTATTTTTTACTTTTCATTTTATTTTATTTTGAGACAGGGTTTCTGTGTAGTCCTGGCTGTTCAGGAACTTGCTTTGTATACCAAAGTAGCCTTGAACTCAGAGATCCATCTGCCTATGCCTCCTAAGTGCTGAGATTAAAGGTATGTGTCACCATGTCTGATACTGGCCTTCTGACTTTTAAAAGATGATAAAACGAACAAAATATCAAAGACCAAGTTCCAGGGATTAGTTGTAATATACAGTCTGATAAATTTTTTTCTTTAGGGAAGAAGTTTGCCACTACCTTTAATCTCATTTTAAAAATATATTTAAATTCATCTAAAGAAAACATAGTTTAAGAATCTACATTCTGTACAACCTTTTTTTTTTAAGCTTAATGGAGTCATAAGTTCTGTCTGTTTACACATGAGAGACTCAACATGCATCCTTTTTAAGACTTCCTTGCCTCCTTTTTGGTAGTATCTAGCTCACCTGTCAATGGTTCTCATCTATGATTCAAGCTATACATTTCTCCTAATCACTGTAGGAATTAGAAGGCTAAATTACAGCAGCTAAATCATTTACATATTATGCAAATTGGTATGTCTGGGTGAAGCTAGCAGAGTAGTGATCCTCTTCTTGGTTATTATTAGCTAAAGAACCAGACTTTGGATTTGTTAAACTAGAAAGTCTTCACAAAGTAAAATTTAACTCCACATTAAAATAAATGGAGTAAGTAGGTATGAAAGGAGAGAGGCGTGGCGGCTGCTATCTGAGTATTCTCTTGTTGTCCAGGCAGTTACTGAGCACTTGTTCAACCTCTCAGGGTTTTGGTTTCAACACAAGAGAGAGCCACACAACACAGTTGGCTCAAATCTCATAGGACTGATGAAGGTTTTCCTGACAATCATTGAATCCCAATCTTTCCAATATACCTAGGATATTTCAATGATAGGTAGGCCTACAGATATTTGTATCCACATTGGACATTGTAAATTTCTTGCTTTCTTAAGGCTGATGGCTTAGGATTTATTTGAGGCCATTCTGTTAGTAGAGATACACATGATTAATTTTCTAATTGTCTTCTAGTAAGTATCTGTAAATATAAGGACAATGACCTATAAAGGAGCTTGTAATTACATGTTAATTATCTGGGTTCTTAACCAGCATTCCAAACATCTCAATAATTGCTTATAAAATCATCATGTAAACAGTCCTCTGCATGTCTCTGATGGTATTTCCAGAAAAGTTTAACTAAAGAGGAAGATTCACTCTGAATGTGTGCAACAGCATCTTCTGGGCTGGTGTCCTAGACTGAATAAAAAGGAGAAAGCCAGCTGAACACCAGCATCCATCTCTCTGCTTCCTGACAGAAGATGCTATGTGACCAGCTGCCTCACTCTCCGGCCACCATGGCTTCCCCACTTTGATAGATTGCATTTCTTTGTAAGTTGTCAGCCAAACCAAGAATTCTTCTCTTAAGTGTGTTGGTATTTGGCTAGAGTAACAAAGATGTAACTTATGTCATAAGCAGTCATAAAACAGATAGTAAGACTATTTAAAAGCACTACTTATTCATTCTGGGAAATTGTCTATTGTAGAAGTAACCAACCGTCTTATTAAATAAGAAACACAGAGCCAATGTAAAGATAAAAGCCCAAGAGGTCAGAGCTAAGAGCCTTACCCGCCTGCTGCCAGCTAGCCTCTTCAGCTCCGAAAAGGGAGCTATTTCCTGTGCATTTGTCTTATAAAGACTTCTTGTTCTGCCTTCTCATTGGTTGTAAACCCAACCACATGACCGTCTTGTCACTGCCTGTCTGTGGTCACTCCAGGTCTTCTATGGTTGGTATTGAGATTAAAGACGTGTGTCTCCAATGCTGGCTGTATCCTTGAACACACAGAGATCTACCTAGTTCTGTCTACCAAGTGCTGGGATTAAAGGCGTGCGCCTCCGTCAGCAAATCTTACTGGCGTGCACCACCACAACCGGCTTTCCCTATGGCTTGCTAATAGCTCTGACCCCTAGGCAACTTTATTTATTAACATACAAATAAAATTACATTTCAGTACAAATAAAATACCACGATAGTCTGTTTTATTTCAAGTAGTATGATTTAGATAATGAGTAACAAAATAGAGGGAAGAAAGGTGACGGACAACAAGACACACTTCCAGAACTCCATTATCTAAAATGGCAGCTACAGCCACATTCTGTTACTGCACTCAGAAGCTAACATTTTAATACTATTGAATTTGAACTTTTTAAGACTTATTTATTTTTATTTTATGTGTCTGAGTGTTTCTCCACTATCTGTGTCTTTGTACCATATATATGCTTTATGCCCATGAAGGCTGAAAGAGGGCATCAGATTCCCTGGAACTGGAGTTACAGATGGTTTTGAGCCACCATGTAGGTACTGGGAACTGAACCTAGGTCATATATAAGAGCAACAAATGTTCTTAACCACTGACCCATCTTATTAGCCCTATATTATTGAGTTTTTATTCATTGAGACCTGACTAAATATTCAATTAAGTATTAGAAATTATGTCTACTTAGAAAAGCAACTATAGTGATATACTTTTTCAAGTGCAAATTTTATAAAATTAAGCAATAAATAGATTTAAAATTTTTATTTATCACCTGTATGCATACATATGTTTTTAAAAATTATCTTTCCAAATTTAAATGAAGCAAGAGTTAAAAACACATACTAGAATTTAAATAATGCAACATAAAAGAATGAAAAATACTAGTTAATCATTCTTCCACTTTTTTTTTTTTTTGGTTTTTCCGAGACAGGGTTTCTCTGTGTAGATTTGTGCCTTTCCTGGAACTCACTTGGTGGCCCAGGCTGGCCTCGAACTCACAGAGATCCGCCTTGCTTTGCCTCCCGAGTGCTCATTCTTCCATTTTTAAATTTAAATTTATTTGGCTTTTTAGTTAGCTTGGGAAGTAAAATGCTTCCCTGTGGCTTTTTCAAACCTAGTCAGTCCTGGTTGACTCTCATCCTCCACCTTGCATATCTGTCTGTCCTACTCCCTGCCCATTCAGCCTCCAAGATTTCCCTTTCCACTTTCACATTGCGTCTATTCTACTGTCCTCGCCAATTCCCTCCATTAAAACCACTTCTTCCTCTTCTTATGGGCCCCATTCTAGATAACAGGCCTCTACACATACTCACTCTTGTATATACACATGCATAATCATTAGAAGCTAGATCTGTATCTCAGAAAAAAACATGGAGTGTTCATCATTGTAAGACTTGGTTTCTTCAGCTACACATAATGCTCTACAGTATCATCCATTTTTCTGAAAGTTTCCATCCGTCCTTCCTTCCTGGCTTGCTTTTACCACATGTCAATAATCAACTGTATGTGTCATGCACATTGTTAGGTATAGGTCCCTGGCATCAAGATAGAAATGCAAATTAATTTAATATAACAAATATTACAGCAAGCATATTTACATTTATTTTATGTAAGACCAACATTTTCCTAAGAAGTTGTTATTTGATTCATACCTATAGACTCAGTAGGAGGTTAGTGGGACAGGAGAAAAAAATTCTACAAAGAAAAGCAAAGATGAAAATTCAGAAGCATGGAGTGTCTGTGAAGCTGCACACCCAGGGCAGTTCTTTAGAAAACTGAAGGCAAAAATTAAGCTGGAAAAAGAAATGTATCACAAATCATCTTATACATTTATTTAAATGTTTTTATGTATTTTATTTTGTGTGTCTTAATATACGTGTACGCATACATATGCATGCCACAGCACATGTGTGGATATCAGAGGTTAACTTGTGGGCATGGGTTCTCTCATTCCAGTATGCAGATCTTGGGGAGGGGACAGAACTCAGGATGTCATGCTTACCCACTGAACCATCTGGTCAGCCCATTTATATGTCTTTAATGGATTTTGGATTTTACTTTGTAGACAATGAGGAGTTACAGAAAACCACAACCAATCCAAATTTAGAGCTGTGTAGCCCAGTCCCAGCAAATACATCTACAAAACACTTCTGCATCTAAAGCTCAGGAAACATTGTAGAAGAGGGGATAGAAAGATTTTAAGAGCCAAAGGATAAGAGTTTGCTGTGAGATTGTGTCTCCTAGTAATGTCAGGAGCTACACCCATAGAGTTTCACCAACATGGCTGTCCAAAGGGAACCTAACAAGGATGACACCAATGGACATACCACCCTGGATGGAGAAGACCACGAGGCCTTACCCTACACAAAGAACTATAAGCAACTGAGGAATGCTGGGAATGGGAGAGGAGGTCCTCCCCAGGGAAGAGCACACCAATTGGTTGTCCAGTGCCAAATAGTCAGCATTAAAAATATACATACAGGTAGCATTATATGAATTTAACAGATTATATTTAGGAGTATATATGTTTATACATATGCATGTGTGCATGCAATAACAACTAGTAAAAAAAAGAAGGTATGAATTTGAAGGGGAGTAGGGAGGGTTAAGTGGAGGGTTTAGAAGGAGGAAAGGGGAGAGAGAAAGGTAATTATCAAAAAAATTTTAGAAATGAAAAATATCACTGACATTTCTAAACATAGTAATTTGAAAACAAGAATTGTTCCAGAAAGAACATTTTGTCAGTTCTGAGAACAATGAACAAGAAACACTTCACATTGGTGATAGGGAGTGGTTAGCTATTTCAGAGGTCCTGGCATGTAATGCCAATGTCTGGAGGAAGGACAAGAGGAGACAGCAGATATTTGCTAAGAGAACATGGATGCATTAGGTCAGGACAGGGTTCTAAATGGTGAGGTGATGTGTGAACTCACACTTCCCAGCATGCAGGAGAGAGTGAAGAATCTGCTGGACAGCTGTTCGGCTTAGGGCTTTTGAGACTAAAAGCCAGTGGGTTAGCTAGGTAAAGGAGTCTGCTAGGTAATTCCCTGTGTATTAGCAAACAAACCAGACAAAATCTCAAGGAAATGTGAATAACTCTTACATTTTAATCAAGAATAGTGTAGGAGACAGAAATAATTTTATCTAAAACTGAGTGGTTTTTAAAAGTTTATCATGTAGTATGCCTTATTTTGCAATAGATGAAAATTGAGAGGAGATTTAATGTAATTAATATTCTGTACAAGCAAGAGGAGAGGCATTTAGTTATATAATAGGAAAAGTGCAGGGAGAAGCCTAAATGTGCAATATTAAGGCAGTGGTTACATAAACAGCTACAGGCATCTCCTTAGGAACATTAGGAGTAGGCAGGCACAGAAGCTTCTATTTTGAGAAGAGTTGATCAGTAATGATGATAGGTATAACAGCAGGACAGATGCTCCTAGAAGCAATACCACCATGCCACCGCTGTCTTGTAGTTGCCTTATGAACAAAAATCCTCAGCCATTGTCTATATGGGATATGATTCTAAGTACTATCAATTTTCCTTTAATCTATGCTCATCAGTATGTTTTAGACTGAAAATTTATCAAAGATGCTAGAAAGATGCTAGAAAGTAAACTAAACAAGGAGTTTCCAATTTCACTGAATTTAAAAAAAAATAGTATGATTGATTTGTATATAAAAAAAAGGTAAAATTTGTCCAACAACTTCATTTGGATGTGAAAATGGCATGCTTTCATTTTCTATGACTATTACATTGGTATTTAAAAATTCTTAAATTCTTGTCTTTATGTGGCATAGTGTACATTCAAGTAACCATTAGGCTCATTTTAAAATATTGGAGTGACCAATAAATTTATCACTCAAATTGGAACAATTGTAACACTAACGAGCTGCCATGATAATTAGTTGGAACACTGGTACATATCTGGGTGAGGAGTCAGTTCTCTAGAAACAGCAAATGTTCACATGGATTAGGATTGTGGCCTTATTGTACCCTAGAAAACAAGCTCAGTACAATTGGTCTTGAATTTTAGAACAATGGTGTCCTGAGATTAATTGATGGAAGAAAAATTATTACTTAGTTATCATTCTATGCTGTGATACTAAGTTGACTGTATCCCAAAAAACCTTTATGCCTGTTAAATTCAAAAAGCCCTGAAAATTGCAACATTTAAAAAAATTAAAGACTAACACTAGGTCCTTTAAATCTAGGCATACACATATTAATAATATATATATAAAATCATTGTTTAATTGATAATGTTAAAGAAAGCTATTATTAATTTGTAGAATAAATGAAATTCACCTTTTTTATTGAAAACAATTTTATGCAATATATTCGGATCATGTTTTACCCTCCCAGATCTTTCCAACCTCCCTACCCATCCAACGTTATGTTTAATTTTATTCTTTCTTTTTCAAAAGAACCAACCAAACAAAGCACATGAAACAAAAACAGAAAACCCAAGAAACACAAAAAACTCCATAAAATCAAAACAAATGAGTGTCAGAGCAATAAGTCAAAAAAAAAAAAAAGGCAAAATGAAACCGAAAATCCACAAAATTATTGAGCTTTATGCACCTGGTAGGTCCATGTACTTGTAATCCATAGAAAAATCAAAAGACAATTAAAAGATTAAATTACTGGTTTTTGCTTAGGGTAATTTGGAGAATGACAATATTCTGTACAATTTGGTAATTAATGCTCCAAGTTGAATATTGTGAATTGAATTGGATTGAAAAGCACATGCAGAGAATTAAATAGTTTAAAGGCCACATCAAAGCGAGAGATTCTGCCCTAGGTCCGTTAAAATTCGCGGCCCAGTCCATCATTCAGAGGCGAACAAGGCTATTAGCCCAGGGAAGGCCCGTGGTAGGGATGTCACTAGAAAAGGAGTAGCTTGGGAAGGTGCTGCAGCAGTGACAGAGAACACCCAAATTCACACACACATTTTGTTCCAAGTGGTTGCTGACTTAGAGTAAGAGCTGACACTGCGGCTTCATTCCTGCCTGTGTAGAAGCAATTCCCGTCCTGCCTGCATCTAAGTCGGTTTCCAGAGAAGGAACTTACAAGTTAAACTGAGAGTTAAATACACTTAGAAGTTCCTTAAGGAAGCAGTGACAGCAGCGCTGGTGTTACCGTGGGTTCTAGGCTTCACCTGAGCCTCGAACGTACATTATCCTGCGGTTTGCTTGGGGATTTGTCATGGGAAGATGATTATTATCTTATTATCTGGTCCATGAGTCTACCCACTAGAGGACAGTAGTACATATTTATAAACTAAAGTGTTTTTCTGAAATAAAGGCTTTGTAGAAAGATGATAGTGAAACAAAATGATGGACATGGCGACACAAAATCAGAGGAAATGCCCTAAGCATTGTAGACTAGAGAAACGTCTGATCTTGTAAATATTTAAATGCAGTGGTAACTAAATGGCAAATGCTATCGAACTTCCCCGTCAGCAGTCAGCTGTGTGAAGAACTGTAGACCCTACTCCTCTTCATCAGGTGTGTACCCTGCCTGCGCTGGCAGCAGGGAGGACCATGGTTAGCATGGGGCTACTCCCTCAGGGTGCTCTTCACCATCCCTGAGCCTAGCTTTCTGCACGCAGCACATGTCCAATCAGAGCTGGGAACCAGCCCTAGGCTCTCTGGGCTTGGCTTCTCTATTTTTCTACGTCTTAGATTTTTTGACTTGCAAAAAATTTCTTAACTTTCTGTTGATGTGGTGGTGTGGGTTCAAGGTTTTCTAGTCAGGCTTCATGGACCATGCCTGTAGGCCAAACTTTTGAGTGGCAGAGGCAGGAGAATCGCTGTGCATTTGAGACCATTCTGATCCACCTAGCAAGCTATATACCAGTCAGGGATACAGAGACTCTTCATTGAGATAAATATAGAAAGATTTTTAAAAAACTGAGGAAGGAAGGGAAGAATTCTGAGCTCTTCTTCAACTCCTAAAATATTTAGTAATTCCATCTTTCAAGATATTTTATTATTTTATCTGCATCCTTATCTCCCTTTACTCTGTATGAAAAGAAATCAGGCCTTGATTTTGAATCTATGAATGTATGTGTGTATGCATGTATGTACGCATATATGTATATGAACACATATTCTTTGCAGATTATGTCTTTCTCTGATGTAAAGTTTTGACCAAAATAAAATATAGTAGCAGGGGTATTACCTACTTGCTTAAGTAAATTTTTAACCTCTCTGGGCTCCATATTCTTGATCAGTCTTGCAGTTTTGCCCCAAATGAAATGATGTAAAATATTTAAAATGCCTAGCACAAGGGAACACACTAGGTTGGCTTCTGCTAAGTTTACAAGTTGGCTTCTGTACTTTTCTCTCTGGCAGGCCCAATATTCTGTGGTTGCAATATCTTCTTTTCAGGAAATTACAAGGAAGTCTGTTAAAGCAGACTATTTTTAGTGCATGGAGGTCACATTATTTCCTCTATAATATGACCACCAAATATAGCAATGCCTTTCTATCCTCAAAAAGGAATAGTGTCCGGTTTCAAAGCAACAGAAATACTTACAGGAGGATTCTGAACCTTCCACACCAGCTAGAATAAATCAGTATGTACCCTGTCTGCTGACCAAGTTTGATAAAACAATTTTGTATTGATAAATTTGTAATAAAACAAAAGAGGAGTGTTCTGGGTTTTTATTAACTGTGGTAGGAATGAACTCTTCATGAAGTGCTGTCACCCTGTAATTTCCCACACATTTAAATGTTCATTGTGTTAGAATTAGCATGTATTGTCATCCTTATTCCCAGGGTGATTTGATGAAAACAATTGCAGTGTCTGAATCATTAATCTATTAGTGACAGGGAAATAAACCCACAGCTGAAATAGAATTAAGAAATTTGTTTCAACTCTCACAAAGGCAAAATGACAGATTGATTTTGGAATAGCTGTTGACAAGGCGTAGATATAATGCCTGTGACCAATACTGACATGATATTTTATTTTTCCCTGGCTTTAGCAGTAAATGGCATGTGGGTGAAATCCAAATTTTCCTCGCTCTATTCATGGGGAAGAAAGAAATGGCCAGGCTTGGCGGTAATCTCGTAATCCCTGTTACTCAGGAGGCTAATGCAGGAGGATGGCAAGTTCAGAGGTTAGTGTGTACCACAGAATGAGTTAAGGACCTGTTTGAGAAACTTATTGATTGCTAGTTAATATTAATAACACTAATAAAGTCATTCTTAAAAGAAGGAGAGATCCTGGAACTGGGACTCTGTTCCTTTCAATCCCTCAATTCTACAGGAAGAATCCAAGTACCGAGAGCCTTAGAATACCCATTGCCAAAGATCTTCTCTCAGTGTTGAAAGAGAATTTATCCTTTAAAAAAAACTTGCTTGCACCTCTAGGTTTTTTTTTTCTCCTTGCTTTTATGGAAGGTTGAAGACGTGAGCTAAGAACTTCGTTCTTCTCAGACAGAAATACAATAACCACTTTCCAAGGGAAACTCTTTAAGTAATGTAGTCATATCAGATTAGTGGAAATAGTTTGTATTTTACTGGAGCCATAGAAATGAGCTACCTTTGGTCCTCTTA
>CABHPR010126791.1:0-34597 GCA_902168415.1 Peromyscus melanophrys | reverse complement strand
AAGAAAGAAAGAAAGAAAGAAAGAAAGAAAGAAAGAAAGAAAGAAAGCAGAAATCGTTGTGCTGAAAAAGTATCAAGAAAACCCAGGTCAATGCCTACCTTTGATGTCATTCCACTTCTTGAAAAGAGTAAGATCAAGATCAAACTGGAAAGCGACCTATGTCATCCCCACTGCCCGCACCCCCAGCTTAAGAGGAAACCAATCTCGTTGTCCCTACAACCTGAGAGTAAAAAAACAGGGCTCTTACTTGTCACGAATGCTCTTCTCAAATTCTGTTTTCTGACTCCTCATTTCTTAGTGCTGTGAGTAATAGATTTTAGTAAACGTGATCCTATGCTCATTATGTGCCATATAATTAGAATTAAGCAAATGTACATAACATTTCAGTGTGTGAGCTGACCTCATTTGCAACTAGGCATGGAAGTATAAAAGGGTCACTGTAATGAAAAGCAGTTAGCTGATAGACGATCAGGGAAGACAGATTATGCCAACAGTACTATTACAATCCAGAAAATCAGAAGCAGAAAAGTTATAAAAATGGATTTGTATATGCCATACAGTCTCACACATACACCTGTACACAAGCACACATATGATGATTTCCCAGAGAAGGTTATGATAGTTATGACTGTACATGTAGCAAGAATCTTACAAGATCTTATTAATAAAATCAAACCTGAGGCCAGTTATTGGGGTGAATGCTGGAAGATCAGAGAAGCAGAACAAGCCACAGCTACCTCACCTCGCCAGTTCCTCAGCTGATCCTGTTTCCTCAGACTGGAAGCCTCAGAGTCCTCATCCAGAATGAATCTCAGCTGAACTGCTGCTCGAAAGCCTGAAAGCTTAACCAGCCAAATGCTTCTAGTTCCTGGTCTTCATGCCTTATATACCTTTCTGCTATCTGCCATCACTCCCTGGGATTAAAGCTCACTTTCTGGGATTAAAGGCGTGAGTCACCTTGCCTGGTTGTTTCCAATGTGGCCTTGAACTC
This sequence comes from Peromyscus melanophrys, assembly GCA_902168415.1. Taxonomy (NCBI): domain Eukaryota; kingdom Metazoa; phylum Chordata; class Mammalia; order Rodentia; family Cricetidae; genus Peromyscus; species Peromyscus melanophrys. Next base: position 33,606 of record CABHPR010126791.1, on the reverse strand, counting down.
ACAGAGATCCAGAGGGATTTCTGCCTCTGGAATGCTAGGATTAAAGGCGTGTGCTACCACTGCCTATCCTCTATGTTTAATATTGTGACTGTTCTGTTCTCTGACCCCAGATAAGTTTATTAGCACACACAATATTTTGGGGAACACAATACCACCACATGTACAATGACTGGAAAGGGTCTAAATTGAACACCCAACTACTGGAATTATTTGATCAGTAAAAGAAAGCTGCTCTTTCTTAGATAAACTTGTGATAGCCCATTGATACCAAAAATTTAGTCATTTTATTAAAGATGACTTATTCCAAAGAGAAAATGCTCCTGTACTGTTTACATACCAGAAATAATCCATCCTTTTTTGACTATTAAAGGACTAGAAGCCCTACGGTCATACAACAGACCATTAACACACGTTTCTTTGTAGTAAACCAACATCTCTAACATTCATTTGTGCCTCACCGGAGCCATTCAGGATTTGTTCACATGATGATTGTTTTCAATTTTTGAGACCACGTGGTGTATTATCCCAATTCTCTTGCTTTTGATTAAATTTGTGAAATCACTTGAAACCAAGTCAGACTGAGAGTAATTGAATGAGTGGGTTCAGGTAAGAGTGAATGGAAAAACCGGAAGTTAGCACCAAGTTGGCGAAGAGATTATGAGCATTTATTTGGCTTACACTGTGTATGTAGAGTCCATTTGTTTCAACAGTCCCTATTGAACTCTCACACCTAGCTGATATCTCCACTCCAAAGGGTCCTTCATGACTCAGAGTACAGTGGATTTACCACCAGTGAGTAAGCTTTACAAGAGCATTGTTCAGTTCTTATTGGAAGAAGGCAGACGTTGTACGTGTGTGCTTCCTAGCAGCCTTTTGAAATCTGTGATTCCACTAGTAGCTCCAAAGCTCAAAACTCCCAGTTTGAAAGCCACAAGAGGGCGCTAGACCACTATATGGGTCTCCTCTCTTTATCACCTGAAGCACAAAGCAAGGGTTAGTGCTGGTTAAACTGAATTTGACAGTAGTAGGCAGCCACATAAGTAGTGTGTCCTCAAGTCTGTGTCAGAGGCACCCTATAATCACAGATGGTGTACAAAGTTGACCATGAAACACACACTCAGTTGGCATGTGTGGGTTATGCTAAGCACAGTAGAATTCACATACTATTTGTAAAATAATGAAATGGAGTAAGGTCCATTTCCAAAGTTCCAAGGAAAAGCAGGGTGGTATTTTAGTCAGTAAGTTTAAAAAGACACCGTGGAAAACAGGGTAGTAGGGGTAAACATTGGAGTTAGACAGATAGGAGCCTTCTACATCTGCTTTTGGAAAACCTCATAGTCAGCGAGACTCCTGTTGGCCACAAGATTCTCTCTAGTCTGAGATTTACACTGGGCATCACCCAAGCTATTCATTTTCTCTACTCCTGAAGTGCTGTAACCTCACAGGCCTTCCAGAAAACTGGTCTCAGGCTAATGAACCCACACTTACAAACCTCTTACAAACACAGACAGAGGCTGGACAATTAGCATTCCACTTGAAAACAAGGGCAAGAAATTCAGTCAATAGATTAGTTTGAGTCAAATCAACAAACAGATTATTTGGGTCAGTGAAGAAGTGTCTTTCCAAATTCAAAAGAGCCAATCATGTTAGTTCAGCCAAATGTGAATCAACACGGGGTAAAATAATCAGTCAAGAATCTTGCTTGGGATCATGGAAATCACATCTAGGAATGAAGATGGGCTTTCTTCTCTCTCTCTCTCTCTCTCTCTCTCTTTCTCTCTCTCTCTCTCTCTTTCTTTTTTCTTTCAACAGTAAACAATTAATATTGTAAAGAAAATGATTCTTTTGATACCATAATCATGTAGAAAATACTCTTTCCACTGAAGGTGGGTGGGTAGATAAATAGAGATTGATAGATAGACTCAGACTGTGTGGTATAGAAATAAGTTATTTAATAGGTCAAAGGAGAGACTCTAACAGCCACAGGAACAATGTGAAGGCATCATTTTTCTGAGGCCTTTCATCTATTTGGAGGCAATGAATGTGTGAACAATTTTATGTAGTCCTTTCTAATCCTTAAGGACATGCTCCCCAACCCCTAGTTTTTATTAAATAACCTTCACTCTGAGTTCTAGACCAACGGCCTCCAGTTTTGTTTTGTTTTCATTTTTTAAAAACTGCATGTATTTTATATCTGGGAGTACAGTGTATTATTTCGATATGAGTTTACATTGAATGACCCCTGTGTCTGGGGCAGACATGTCCTGATTTGAATCTTAGTGCCTCGACTGTCTTCCTATCTTCCTAAATGTTGACCCAGGCTGTGGCTGCTGTTGAGTCCATTCCTTTGTCCTGCACTCTTCTCCCTGGGAGCTGATCTCCCGGCATTGCCTCTGGGGTAGCATTCTTTTTAATGTTAGGTTTGCAGAGTCTGGTGATAATATTTTGGGCTCTTTACTTGGCTTCAGTCAACTATCTTTGCTTCTACTGTTTAACTGGCCATTTAAAAAAAATATCATTTTTTTCTGAATTCTAGTTATCAATTACTTTATATTCTCTGTTCCTTGACTCTTTTATTAGCTTATTAGTATACTTCAACTTGTGACTTTCTCTCTCCTAGCTCTGTTTTCAGAGATATGCCTAGGGTGACAGTGATGATGTCCATCTTCTCAGAAAGTCACTTTATCTTCCGGGATTCCCTCTAGCACTCCAATGGAGGTGACCCAGGACCATCTCCCTAGGGTGGGACTCTGAAGCTGCCTTTCTGACTTGCCTTCCCTCTGCTGCCAAACACACGTGTTTTTAAATTAGGAAGTGAAAATGATGGTTGTTGACCCCACCCGCAGCTCATCTAGTGTGCTCCAGGGAAAATGTGGTTAACAGAGCTCATGTCTGTGCCAGATGATGGCAGTTTATGGGAAACTGTCGAGACACACCAAGTGCCATAGCTTCTGACTGGGAGAAATGAGTGGGGTGTTAGACCTCACCGAGGCTCCTAAAAGAGGCCCATAAAGTTAGCCAGGGCTCTCACCAGGAAACATATCTCTACTAGACGCACACAGGGTAAAAGGAACATGGAAGTTTTTCAAGTTTTGTTTTCATGGAGAACCACCCTAAACAACTTTGGTCCGAAAGAATCTGTAAGCAGCTAGGCTGGGCAGATAATTGTCCCAGTCACCTGTGTTGTATGGAGGGTGGCAACACAGCCCTCCTCTAATCACCATGGAGACTGGCTCCAAAGTCCTTTTGAGGTTTGTGGTCCTGTGCTTACTAGTCCTTCATGATGGGGCAGAGCGGTGGGTAAAAGAAAGGAGAGTGTAGGAATTTGAGCCCTTTGTCTAAGCTCAGAACTGAGGCTAGGAAAATCCCACATTATCTTGGCTAAATTGTGGTTTTCTGCATCTGTCAATGTTGAAATTAGTCTGATTGTCGGAATTATTCAAAAATTGTAGCTGCGTAATTTTGTTTCATCTGCGATTCCGATGCCAAAGCCTGATGACGCAAGTCCCACTGGACATGCTGCATGCTGCTGTAATGTCAGATGACACTTAGGGGCTCATGGGTGTGGTGCATCACACTGTCACCTTTAATCTACCTCTGTCTGCCAAAATCTCACATACTGCTAGACCCACCGCAATGCCGCTGCTGCATTGATATCTCCTTATCCCGTCTCATCCCTCTTGGGTGCTCTGAGTACTTGGTGTGGCTCTAGTACTGCCATCAAGATTTGACTTTGCCAAAGACACTCATGTAACATTGAGCCTCCAACTTCTCATCCTGGATAGAGGAGGCTCCCTGGAGCTTTCCTCCTGAGGAATTAATGACTGCCAATGATTACTGGGAGATGGAGTGCTATTTTCTTTAATGGTGTAGACACTGGGGGACTATGTGGGCAAAAAAAGGGCTCTGAGTGAAAGGAAGGGGCATAGAATAAGGTAATGGGGCAAAATTAAACACATTATATAGATATGTATCAAACTGTCAAAAACAAAGAGACACTCTTTACCAGTGACTCCTAGAAAATAAATAGACAAAACAAAAAGAACTCTCAAAACCAAAAGCTACCTTTGACACATTCAAAAAGGAGACCTCACCATTGCTATATGTCCCAGGTACAATAAGAACCTTGAAGAAATGAGGTTTGCATCTGGGTAATAAAACACATCCCTTCCGATCACGTTCGATCCCTGTGTGAAGTCCTTTCTCCTTTAGTAAAATGGAGGCTGCCATACTCAGAGGCGGAGAGGTAGAATCACTCTGCATAGAAATGAGAGATCGGAATCAACAACCTGGGTTTCATCTGTTCCTTTCTCTCCAGCATGTGGCCTCCCAGTCCGCTCCCCCATCCTTCCCGAAAAAGGGCCCCAGGAAGCACAAAGGGACTTCTATTTCCATCTTTTAGTTCCAACAAGATGAGGATCAGCAGCAGGCAGGCAGACACACTTGGGAATAATGGCTGTCCTCTCTCAACAGGCCCCCTGCCCCCAGTGCCTTTATCCCCACTCAGAGTGACCTAGACAGAACAAGCTCCCTCTGTAATGACCACTTCGTCAGCAGGGGCTGTGTATTTAGTAGCAGGAAATATAAGCTTTTGTGGTCAGTGTGACGTCATCCCACCCACTAAACAGGCCTTTATAACTTGACCACAAAAAGGCTTGAAAGGGATAGACACACACATACAGGGAGAGAGGGCATGGGACCGGAGCCGTTGTCTGCCCTGAAAGGAGCATTGTGCCTTCCAAATGTTTCCCCAAAGCCTGATGTTTGGGCCGCTGGAGACAAACATCTGGGTGATATATGGTATTTTCTCTACATCATCCAATGCCCCAGATCATCTTCTCTCTCTCCCTCTTCCATTTTCTTCTTCCTTCACTCCCTTTATCCTTTGCTTCAGCTTTTTTACTCTCCCTTAGTCTAAAAGTAGCCAAGGATACATTTTTAAATTTTTCTGTTGTTTTTAAATTTGGGGGTACATGATACCTATTCACATAAACATTTTTTTTTTACTTTTCTTCTGGAGTGCTTGCTGTCAGGAAGAAAAAAAGATAAAAGCATGGAGGAGGGATGAAAGAGAAAGAGAGAGAGAGAGAGAGAGAGAGAGAGAGAGAGAGAGAGAGAGAGAAAGTAGGCAAGGACACAAATAGTTAAAAAGATATCACTGTCCTAGTGACAGAACATAAATGTAGAAGTCACCAATATCTTGGTTTTCTCACTGGTTTCAGAGGAGCTGAATGGAACGACTCCGTGACTTTGGGGACCATAGTGTGCAAGTCCACAGCAATCGTCCACCCCACAGTTGGCTCTACATCTTATTTGACTTTTGGGTGAAGAACGGTGTGTATTGGGCGTGGCTACCAACGTCGGCATTAAGTACTGACAGGGAAAGAAAATGAAGATGGATGGATGTGGGCAAGCTTGTTTTTGTTTTATTTGAATTTGTTTGGTTAGGAGGGGCTTTGTTTGTGGTTTGTTTGTAAAGCAGATGAGACAAAGGGCACAGGGAAACCGAGTTTACCTACGCGAGACATCTGTGTGGACTTGTCACTTGTCTCTCCCATTTTTGAGGCTGGGGGGAATAGTCAGGGAAAAAGAGAAAGGGGAGAGAGAGGAGGAGGAGCTGCGTTGGCGGCTGCATGTCTGACCACGAAATTAGGCTGATGGAAAAGTATGGCTTCCTCAATTTGCAGGGTGTGGAAAACTCCCTCCCAGGGCTGAGCTTTCCTCTGAGGAATGGACAGCAGGAAACACCTGCTTCTCTCACCCTGGCTTTTTCCCCTTTAGGAATTTTGGGTCCCTTCCCTCTCATGTCCGTGTTGCACAATGGACAAGCAGATTTCCACAGTCCTGCTTTAAGAGAGGAAGTCTGGAATCATCTATTAGCAATAAACACACTCTGATGGCTTTCCTATCTGCCCCCTACTCTATTCTCCTGTCTTCCAATTGACTTCTATTATTGCTTCCTCAAGCCAGCTCCCCTGACTCTTATGCTTATTTCTCTCCTAGAATAAATCAAAAATAAGAAGCAAACCCAAAATGTTGAGAGGCAAGTGTACTTTCTGTTCACTGGGATTCCTAATTTTAGATTTTGCCCTTCCCCTTTTTGCAACCAAGGGGGAAACAAATGCAATTCCCATTTTGGGAAGGCATGAAAAACAGATGCAAGTATGCATCAGACCAAGACAGCAGCTTTCAAATGTCTTCCCGAAGGAGGGGCTCCGAGCTGTTAGCAGCTTCTTGGAGGAGCCCTCATCCACCATGGAAAACATCAGCCCATAAACCATGTGCACAGCCATGCACAGAATGGAGGATTGCTTTTACTATATAAAAACATCCAAGAGACTCAGAAAACTGCCATTAGGCTTATGAAGTCTATCAAAGGTCACCAGATCCAAAGACACGGGCGTCCCCAGCGATGTCTGCAAAATGAGCGTCTTCCTATACTTCCATCTTCTGGTCTCTTTTGAAACAAAGAAAAACTTGCACAGAAAAAGCAGAGGAAAAAAATAAGCAACTGAAAGCATTCTAATCCTGGGAAGAGTTCTATACTACACATGTCTGGTCCATGGAAAGGGTATTTTGCCTTTTAGGGGATCTATATTAGGCAGATGTGCAGTGTTCGAGTCAATAAAACTTAAGGAATCACTGTAAAACTAAGGACTGTAACCTGGACACATACTGAGCTATCTCCTTTTTCTATCAATCTGTAAGGCTGGGCTATTAGGATAGAAGAGTGTTACTGTTGCTTCTGCCCATAGGTCTTTGTGTTGTCTCTGTCACAATACAGAGCTGGATGTTTTATTCAAACTACTCTAGAAACCAAGAAAGAATGAGAAAAAACAAGGGAATAAAATTTATGAAAGGAATACTAAAGACTGGTCAGTGAAGACATGACCAAATTCAACCTACTTGGTGATCAGAGAAATATAAGTGAAAACCTAGAGGCTCATGGCTACATCTTAGCTTGATCAGAATAGAAAATAAAAAATTTCATAATTAAAAAATGCCTTAATGATTACAGTAGCAACACTTTGGAAATGATACTATGACCCATTATGACCCAGTAGTCCTGTTGTCTATAATTTCACTTTAGTTCTGTTGTCTATAATTTCACTTTCTGCAATTTCAGCTTGACCTAAAATATGAAATGGAAAAATTCTAGAAACAAGCAGTTCACAAGTTTTAATGTCTGTTGTTCCAAGCATCAGGACGAAATTTTGAGTCACCCTCTCTATCTCATTCAGGATGCCCATCACTGCTTGGTCTAGAGCAGTAGTTCTCAACCTTCCTAATGCTGACACCCTTTCATACAGTTAGTTTCTCAGGTTGTGGTGACCCCCAACCATACAAACTACTTTTGTTGCTACTTCCTAACCGTAATTTTGCTACTGTTATGAACTGTAATGTAAATATCTGATATATAGGATATCTGATATGTGACTCTGTAAAAGGGCCATTCAACCCCGAAAGGGGTTGCAGCCACGGGTTGAGTACCACTGATCTAGAGCATCTATCCTGTACACGCTACCCAGCCTCCATTAGTTACTTAGGCATCTCAGGTATCAAGGTTTTTGTGGTCAGTTAACCCTACTTTATTTAATCATGACCCCAAAGCACAAGAGTAGTGATGCCGGCAACTCAGACATGCCAAGAGGCTGTAAAGTGCATCCTTTGGGTAAAAAGATAAATGCTCTCCACTTAATGAAAAGATAAGATATGCTAAGATTGCTGAAGTCTATGGTAAGGACACATCTTCTACCCATGAAGTTGTGAAGGAGGAGCAAGGAATTCGTGTTAGCTTTGCTACCACACCTCACACTGAACAAGTGAAGGCTATAGAATTTGTTATGTGAAAAAGATATTGACTTATAGGGTTCCACGATTTCAGATGTCTACTTTGAGGTGGGGGGCGGGAGTCCTGGAAAGTCTTCCCAATATGAAGAGATACAACTACATATCCAGTCATTAAAATGCTACTAACCATTGAAAGTGATCTGCGTTCTAAAATGCCTAAACACTGAAAATAAGGTAGTATAATATTCTGGCTTTATTTGCTATAATAAAAATATTCTGATCAAAAGCAACTTAGGAAGAAAAGTGCTTATTTGGCTTACAATTCCAGGTCATAGTCTATCATGTGGCTAGGTCACAGCCGTTTGAGACAGCTGGTCACTTTATAGTCATAGTCAAGAACAGAGGCAGACTAATGTACCCATGTTGCCTCGCTTGCTTCTTTGTTAGTTGTCTTCATTTTTATGTAATCCAAGGCCCAGCCTAGGGAATGGTGCCACCCACAATGAGATGGGTCTTCCTACATCAATTAATGATCAAGACCATCCTCTACAGACATACCTACTGGTAAACCTGTTGTAGCTAATTCTTCATTTGAAATTATGTTCCTAGAGGATTCTAGATTGTGCCAAGTTGACTAACTAATACATAAAAATTAAGGAGAAAAAGGTAATGAAATATATATACCAGCATTCCACTTAAAGAAAACATGGATATACATGTACACTTATGCATAGAAAAATTCTTAATGGGATACCCACCACAGCAGCAACAGTGATTATCTTGAGATTCTGAAACCTTTTGTAACAGCTTTATTTTTCAACATTGTTTGACTGTTTCACAGTGAACATAAGCTACTTAAATGATCAATAAACTTCATCACCATTTGGGAATAATATATAATTAAGTAAGATTCTGGGAGCATGCTGCACATAGAGGAACATTGCATTAGAAACACTTAGCCTTGCGGACAGTATATGATAAGGGTAGCTGTTAACCCAACCCACTCCCTCAGAGCCTTGATATATCAGGCATTACCAGTAGACTCTGTTCAGACTTATCTCTCTTATGAATCTCTTCTATTTGCTGAGCCTCAGTTTCTTCATCTATAAAACAATGGTAATTTCCACCTTGCAAGACAGTTACAAGAAGTCAGTGAAAAAATGTGAATACATTGCTTAGAATAATTCTAAGCAATACTATATGGTGTGTATATATAGTAAATATTTATATATACTATATTTATACTCTAACAATCATATAGTGTAGATTTGTTAATAGATATATCACACCAGAATGCATGCTATGTACCATTCATGGCTTGTTTACTAGTAATAAAATTAGTAGTTAAGTCCTGCCTCAACTGAATGTACCAGGCTTTGCTGAGCCCTTATCCTTTTGGAGGAGAGGATGGGGGATGGGTCAGTGGGGGAAGATTGGGAGAGTGGGAGAAGGGATGAGAGGGGAATCTAATCTGCGGTTGATATGTAAAATGAATAAAAAAATTCTTAAAAAAATAGGATATTGTGAGTATAGTGAAGATGTCTTTGGCCATGAATTGTCTTGTTTCTTTCAGTGAATTGTGTTCTGGGTTCTCTGGTGTGCTGACTCCTTGCCTTTGAGAGAGAGAGAGAGAGAGAGAGAGAGAGAGAGAGAGAGAGAGAGAGAGAGAGAAAGAGAGAGAGGAGACAGAGAGAGAGAGACAGACAGACAGACAGAGAGATGGAGAGAGAGAGAAAGAGACAGAGAAAGAGAGACAGAGAGAGAGCAAGCTGTTCCTGTATGGGGAATATAACATTAGTGTTATACATGGAGGCCTAACATTGCCACAGCTTTGACCTAGAAGCAGCAGAAGAATACAAAATAAGAAAACAAAAGATGAAAATCTGCACTTAAGTTGCTGTCAATTAAATACGGGACACAAGCCAATGCTCTCCAAACTTTGATGTGATCAAATGCTTTCGATATGAAGAAAACTAAGTACTTAGGGAGCTGAAGTTTGATTCACTCCTGTGAAGGCTTTCAGAAGAGCTGGGATTCCAGAGCCAAACTGAAGCAGCAGAGACAAGTCTGCTCAGAAGCATCGGGATATTATAAAACAGTGGAGAGGGAAGACACTCAGAACCTCCAGGATAGTATGCCCAGGATCTATCTATCAGGTGACTTCATATAGACAGTGACAAGTAGGAAATGAGATGAGATGGAGATGGAGGCAGGGGATTCTCTACCAGCTCTCCGCCTTACAGGCTGTTAGAGGCTGGGCAGGGCTTCCCTAATGAACACGACCCTATAATGCTTTCACTGTAAAATGGAGACCATGGAACGTTGACTCCTTCAACCTGCCAACCACATCAGGTTATGGGATGGGCTTCCAAATTTGGTGGCTTTGATGAGATCCATCCTCTAAATTGTGCAGGGCTTAGATAAGACAGATGTGTAGGGCAGGAAGTATTGGAGTCCTCCGTGAGCTCATTTCGGTGACCTGAGAAAGGGTCACAGAGTACCGGGGGGCGGGGGGGGGGGGGTCAGTAAGATGAGTTTAAGAACAAGCTGAGAAAACATGACACCATGGGAGAGTGCTGGGAAAGAGCAGTCACCAGCAAAAACCTCTGGCACCTAATTCCCACCAGTAAACAGCCAACTTGGAAGCAAGCAGCAGCCTTCTGTGCTGAGCTCAAGTGAGAACTGGCTAGGACAAAGAGGTCCTGGGGTGCCAAGCTGAGAGGAGGAGGAGGAGGTGGCCTGGCCAGCCTGGCCAGCAGCACTCAGGATTGCAGAATCATGCTGTTCAGACTCCTTGCCTGCCTTCTACATACAGCCTGACATGTCCTTTTTTCCCTCCTGCCTGAATGCCAGGGCTGATGAGGGCAGGGATTCTGTCATGCTGGGGAGCTCTATCGCTGGCTGGACCAGAGGATGGTTATCTGTAAAAGGAGATGATCCATGTTCTACCTCACTCATGGAGTTTTGGGGGAAAAGCAAATTAATGTGTAAATGCCTTAAAATGTCCAAAAGTACTCTCCGTACTGGAAGCATAAATGTTTGTCAGGACAGAGCCTCGTTAATCACAGCTTTCAAGTTCACTCCTAGGTCAAGGTACACCGGAGCCTAAAACCGAAAAGATCGTGGTATCTGGTTTCATTATGCTTCCTTGCTAATATCTATTGGATGCCATAACTGGTATTATTTTTTCAAACACTGCAAGGATGTTGGGAAGTGAAGGCTGGCAAGATGGTTCAGCAGGTAGAAGCACTTGCTGCACACGCTAATGACCTGAGTTTGATCCCCAACCCTCACTCTTCCCCTCCCCAAACAACTGTGGGATGTAGTAGTTCCGAGTGTCTGTAATCCCAGCACTCCTGTGGTAAGGTGGGAGAGGGAGACAGAACTGCCCCAAAGCTGAAGGGCCTTTTCAGCAGAAACAAAAACCACCAGAGAGACCTTTTCTCAACAAGGTGAAAGGTGAGCCCTGACCCCAAAAAGCTGTCCTCAAACTCCCCTCATGTCATAGCATAAGTTATACCCACAGTCTCTCTCTCTCTCTCTCACACACACACACACACATACACACACACACACACACACACACACACACACACACACACACACACACACACAGAGAGAGAGAGAGAGAGAGAAAGAGACAGAGACAGAGAGACAGAGACAGAGAGAGACAGAGACTGAGAGAGAGAGATCAGACACATGGCCACATCAAGGAGTTGGGGAGGGGGAAAGGGAGAGAGAGATAATTAATGTTAAAATGTATAATAGGAAGGGGTTTAAAAGTGGTGAAAGATCTACTCAGAGCAAGAAACCACCACATCTGAAATTCTTCGCATCCGTATTCACCTTGGATGTGGTGCCTGGAAAATGTGTTTGTGCCCAGAGTCCTATGAGAAGAAATAACAGTCAGGAGCTCTACCCCCAACCTCCCTGTCCTGTACTTCAACACAACTTTGCTTTCTGGGGTGGGGGTGGTCTGGAGGCCTCTACCGTCCATCATCCCTGAGCATGCCATGGCTACAGCATCACTTGAGTGCTTCACGCATTCGCTAAACTCCATGAGACTGGGAGGAGGCAAGCTATGGAAAACATGCGCCTTACAGTCTTTACCTTAAGCATCTTAGGTAGTTGGCAAAGTGAGATGTGTGTCGAGGTATGATTAGCAAATGATATTTTCTCTCATCTCCTATTTCCATCAGGTGTTGGACTCATTTGCATGCTACTGAGCACACAGTTCCCACCCCACCCATCCCAGCTGTGAGCTGGGAAGGTACTGGGGATGCAGGGTGGGTTTCCGTGTTCAGTTGATAAATGCTGAGGCACCCGAAGAGCAGTGGTGTAGTGGGACAAAATGAAGAACCCCAGTGCCGTGTCTCCAGGTGAATCAAGACAGTTTAGCTGAGGAAGACGCATGGCTGTGAGAAAGGTCTATGTAAGCATTTCCCCTTTGTCACAGTCTGGGTGAGATGACACCTGGTACTTCCACTCTGCACACCTGTTAGAGGGTTTGGATGAGGTTGTAGTGAGTATTTTAAAGGGAGGTTGTACATGCCAAGTGTCTTGTAATGGGCCTGGCGTTTGGTAGGTGGAAGAAGGAGAGAGAGCAGACGCTCAGCTCCTCCGGCAGACTCAAGTTTAAAGCCTTCTGGAGAGGGAAGCTCTAGCGTCCTCTCATGTGTTCTCCTTTTTCTCCATCTTAGGAACCTTCTTCAGAGTCTTGAGTATGTTATCGGTGACGTCAGCAAGCCCAGCCTATCTAGAAAGCATTCAACTCTAGGTAGCAGTGGTGGATTACCTGGCTGTTGGGGATGGCAGGGGAAGGGTGAGTGCAGGGGCTGGCTCTCTGAAAGGAAGACATTGAGCATGGAGATTGCATTCTGTCTGTCGGAGGCCAGAAGCCTTAGCTCTGCTAGTCTGTGTTAGTTTCTTCGCTGTCTGTGTTAGTTTCTTCGCTATACAGAGGAAACAGGGAGATGGGGGAGGAGGGAAGTTCACTCTTCTACTTGTTAATCTTGAATGCAGAGTGAGGCTTCAACTGAGCACATCTGGACCAGCCTACATCCTCCTCGCCCTTCCATCGGTCAGCCAGTGTTCATCTTGTACCTACTGGGTGTATATATACTAAGTCCCCAGCGAGTTGCCTGGGGGTGAGGAGACCATATAACATTGTCAAACCAAGGGAACGGAATCTTGCCTTAATTGTTTACTGACATGACTTGGGGTCAGCTACTTTACTTCAATGAGCTTTTGTTTTTTTAAACTACAAAATGAACATAGTAATTCATACCTTGTAATTTTTTGGGTTTTATTTTTTTTGAAATGGGTTTTTCTCTGTATAACAGTCCTGGCTGTCCTGGAACTCGCTTGGTATACTAGGTTGGCCTCAAACTCACAGAGATCTATCTGCCTGACTCTGCCTCCCAAGTGCTGGGATTAAAGGCGTGCACCACTACCTCCTGGCTCATACCTTGTAATAGTAATAGGCATACTAAAATAGAAACATATGCCTATAATATTATAAAAGCTTAATATGTGATAGTTGTGATTGCTATTATTATTATTATTATTATTATTATTATTATTATTATTATTATTATTATGTGATGCAATTAGAAGCAAGATACAAGTTAAGCTGAGTTGCCAACTCAAGTAGAGGAGTTATTAGGACCTAAAATTACCTTTTTACTTCCTGGTCACCATGAGTTAATCAGTTTTTTTGTTCCACCATGTGCCACCATGATGTCCTGTCTTATCACTGAGTGACTCGTGGGCAAACTGTCTGGATGCTTCAAGTAGATCCTTGAGTTCCAGAGAGGACCTCTGCAGAAGGTATTACAAATAGAGGGAAGAGATTCTGAAGCAACAAGGCCAAGGAGACTTGAATGTGGGGGCCTCAAAAGGAAGATGGTGGGAAATGTGGTCCGAGGCCTGAGAGTGGGAAGACAAAGACGGGCCCCTGTGAAGACGGCGGCTCTTACTCTGGGTGAGATGGAGAGTCTGTGAAAAGTGGTCATACCTGGTGTGACCTGAGTCATGTCCTGAAATTTTCTCTGAGAATCAACAATAGTTACGAAGTGACAGAGCGAACTTCTTTGAAAATGAATAAAGTCTCAGAATAACTATTTTTGAATATTTACAATGTGCCAGACTTTATCGTAAGCATTTTAAAAGTAAGATCTCAGTTAAAAGACACAAGAAGACTTGAAGGAAGGATGATGATTCCTGGTGGCATTTCAGGGAACAAGCTTAGAAAGTTTACAAAACTCACCCATAGATGCACAAGCCCATGAGTGATAAGAAAGGATGCTGCTATAGTGTTGGGGTTTGGGTATAAAGTGTTCCTGGGAAAGGCTCCTTTGTTTAAGGCCTAGTTTCCATCCACTTACTCTATTGACAGGTGATTGGATCCTAAGGGCCATGATTTCATCCATGCAATAATCTGATAAGGTCATACAGAATGGGCTAAGGGGAATTCGAGTCTAGTTGAAGGAAATGGGTCACTGGGAACATGGCTTTGAAGGACATACCTTGTTCCTGGCACCTTCCAGCATCCCCTTTTCTCTCTGTTTCCAGGCTACCACCGTGTAGGCAACTGTTCCCTATCAACTTGCTGCCTTGATAATCATTAATCATTCCATGGCAATGGAGCAAATCAACCACGGAAATGAAGCCTCAGAAACTGTAAGCCGAAGCAAAGGCTTGTCCTTTCAAGTTGTTTTCTCAGGTATTTGTTACAGCAGCAAAATGCTAACTGTTGCAGCAAGTGCATGAGAGCAGTGGTCCTCAACCTTCCTGATGCTGTGATCCGACAGGTTGCAACTTACAGGTTGAGAACCACTGGTTTAGAGAAAGCTTTGGTCTCACAGCCCATGTCCTGACCACCCTGTACCATCTCAGACTGTGTTTTACCCTGTAATGTTGACAGCTCAACTCTTTGAAACCAAAATCTGGAGAGGTCTCTGATAGAAGCTCCGTTGTTAGCCAGGATTCTTTTCAAAATGCTAGACGAACTGAAATGGGCACACGAAGTGCTGATTGGGTGATTTGTTCATCTGAGTCATGCAGAGACTTGTGGATTAAGACTGTCTAGGAGGTTACATAGACCTCTACACTCATCAGGTCCTGGAAGGAACACTGGAGTGTTTACACACGAACACAGGTCCCTGTGTGACAATGGACACAGAGGGATGGGTTAGCCCTCATCATTGGCAGAAGGATTGTTATTATCTAACTCTAACCACCAGCCAGTCCTAGTCAACTAAACTTGTCTCTGCAGCCATTGGATTATACTCAACAAATGAGAGATTCCTTAAATGGAAACAATTTTTGTTTAAATTTTATATTGATCAGACTGGTATTGGCCATTTAGCAATCAGTCCTGGTGAAGAGATGAGCTATTTGAATGAAATGATATCTATAGATTAAGATTCACAGAAAAAATTATTGCCAGAAAGAGAAATGAAAGATGGAAAGAAAAGAAAAAGGGGAGAGTGTAAACTAAAATGAACATAGAAAATCCTTAGTGAAGCTTCCGTATTGGAGGACAGTATCACAACTCTCAACAATTCCCACATAGTTACTTCTGCCTTCGCTTTAGCAGTAAACATAGCTAAATATTTGAATATCACCAAGTCTGCACATGGGCCTCTTCCTAAAAAAACCAAGGTGCTCAAATGTGTGAGAAGGACCCCAAAGCTGACGTCTATCAAATGGAGGAAGGAAGCACCTGGCTAAATGTTCTCTGTCTCCTCCATCTTCCTTGTGTCTCTGACAGGGAAAGAGTGTTCCTGGTTCCTGACAGCCACTGCCAGCTGGAACCCCACTCCTTTCAGCCCTTTAGAGGCTGAGGGTTTTTTTTGTTTGCTTTTTCCCCTCTGAACTCCAAGCTTCTCTGTAGTTCTTCTGTCTTGTTTCATTTTTAATGCATTCCCACTTCCTCTGAACCCCTGCTTTTGCACCTCTCGGTTTATTTCACTCTTTCTATGACTCAGTTTCCTAGTCCACTGGATGATTCTCAAGATACTTTCAAACCATCACAGTTGACAATTCACAGTCAGTTTTCTTGGAATCCATCTCCTTGGCTTATCGTTAAGTTGTGTTTAAAGAAAAATCAACACTACCCACATCATACTGATTTTCCGACAGTTGATCGTCATTCTTTCCAATGTAAATATTTATGTCTTTAAATTCTTGGTGTTTATGTGAATACCTGAAATAGTAGTCACTTGTCTTTTTCTTTAAGGAAACCACACTCTGATCCCTGTCCAGGAGAATTAAGTGAAAAGAAAAAGATAACTTCAAAATCACATGAGAAACCTTCTAGACTCCTTTGGTCAAGAATGGGGTTTAAACTAAAAATTGTCAGGCTGGAATGCAAAAACCTCACATGAGTTTGTCCATTCTTCTCCTTCTGGGTCACACTACATTTATACTTGGTCAGACAGATGTGTCTGGTGGCCTCCAGAGAAGGGCATGTCATCCCACTCACAGAGCACTTGGTCAATAGTTCCAGTGTCCAAGGAGCTTGTCAGTTGTGAAATTCATTGTGCGCCCTGATCCCCTCTGCCACATTATTAACCATCGCCCCCTTCCCCATTCCCCAGTAGACATGGAGAACAGATGGCCATTATCTTCTCAGGGTTGGACCCTGCAGAAGCATGAGAGTCTGAGGCAAAGCTCGTCAGCGACTTCCTTCCATCCGTCATCACTCCTCATAATACCCTCCCCTCCCCCCATCCTGTATCCACACTCCATAAATTACCATTGAAATACTAGATAAAAGACATAATGGGGAAAAAGCATAGAGCCTGCTAGTTCTCTCTACGGCCTGCTGCTGCTTAACATCTTGTCCATGGCAAATGGTCCTTGCTGTTTATCGCTACTAATCCGCTCAATCTGATTGTCCTCAGAAATAACAGGTGACATGGACAAGGGTCCAGAAAAGTGACAGATGACAGCAGCCATGATTATATGTGTGAAATCACAATTAGAGCTTACATGAAAGCCAGAAATTATCTTGCAGCATAAGGCAGCCCCGAACGACATCCAGTGGCTATTCATTCAGATTGTTCTAAGAAACAATTTCCTCCTGAGTTCCCACGATTCTGAAAACTTCTAGGGTCCTAAAATTTCAGCACACACACAAGGACAGATATTGCTATGACGGAAGCTAAGCATCACTGCAAAGAGGTAGAGTGCATGGATGCTTTAGGCTCTGATGACACAAAACAGGAGCAGGTAATCACAGACAGAGACAGAAGGAAAGAAAGTATTCTTTTGTTTCCTGGTTGTCCTGGAAGACAGTCTATAGGGAAAGGGCTCTTTTTGAAAGTAGCTGGAGTTATGGGAGAGATGAGTCATTAGAGAGAAAAGACGGGATAGATGTTTTTGCCTGGAAACAGTTTAGAGAGAGAAGGGAAGTGGACACGGAGCTGGGAATTGGGCATAGACACCTGAAATGAACAGAAGAGGAAGGAACTGGGCAAGGGCAAGAGTGAGGGGGGGTGTGCAATGGTAGTGACTGCAGCTGAGGGCTGAAGAGGCTGACCATGATGAGCTGTACTGTTGGAGGCCGGTTTCTTACTCAGCTTACAACTCTTAGCTCCTGGATCCCAAATCAGAATGGAAGAATGAGGAGATAAATTCTCCAGACCTAATTTCTCATCTCCCAGTCCATGTGTCCATCATCTCTGCATTAGCCTGACCAAGCCTGTCCCAACTGAACTTGACTACCACAATTTTCAGAAACTCTGAAGCTTCTGATCTGCATTCAGTATAAAGATGACACTTTTTCAAATTCATAGCCTCTTTTTCCGTAATTGTTGTTACACACACACACACACACACACACACACACACACACACACACACACGCACACACTCCCAAAAAATAAATACTACCTGCTCAGTCTGTATAATGGTGTGTGTGCATGCGTGTGTGTGTGTGTGTGTGTGTGTGTGTGTGTGTGTCTATGTTTGCAGGGCTGACCATTTAATACTGGATAACCAATGGTGTTCTCTTCCCTAGGAAGACTGTTTCTGCAGCTCTTAGCATTTCTTAGTTGCCTGTACTTCTTTACCTAGGGTTGAGGCCTTCTGGCCTTTCCTCATCCACATTAGCATTTCTACTGGTGTTCAGGTCATGTTTAGACAGCCATGTTGGTGAGACTTCATGGATGTAACTTGTGACATTATATTCTCAAAAATTAAAAATATGTATATATTAAAAATCCTAGGAAAAAATTAAAAATTACACCAAAACCAACTAACCAACCAACCAAACAAACAAGTAAAACCCTGAAAGACGTTCTTTACTTCTTTCAAACTGGGGGCATTCTGAAATTGGACTTCCTTTGCATGGCTACTCTAAATTTCAGCCCTCACAAGCTAATGAGGGAGGCTCCTATGGTCAATGCTTGAGAGGCCAAGGCCACAGCTGCCACTTCCTGCCCCACACTGCGCAGGTCAATACAACAACCATATTGACCACACAGTGAAAGCGCTCGATGTAGATTTGCCTTGACATGAGATTATTGGTTGTCATTGTTATTTTTCCCTTTTCTAAAAAAGTATTTTTGTGTGTATGTGTGCCTGTGTGTACAGGCATGCTTGTACATGTGTGTACAGGCATGCTTGCACATGTGTGTACACACACCTAAGTGCCAGAGGTCAATACTGGGGCTTGGCTTCAGTTCCTCTCTGTCTTATTTTTGACAGAGTCTCTCACCCAACCTGAAGCTTGTCCTTTTGGTTATGCTGGCTGGGCAGCAAGCCCCAAGGATCCACCCATCTCCACTTCCCCAGTGCTAGGATAACAGTTCCTGCTGGCTTTTATGTGTGTGTTCTGGAATCACACTTGAGCATCAAGCACCTTACTGACTGAACTATCTTTCTGGCCTTCTTCTTCATTTTTTTTTAAAAAGTGCACTGATGTTATTTCATTTTTGTGGATGAATGTTGTGTCTGTGCACTACGTGTGTGCCTGGTGCTTGCTGAAGTCAGAAGAAGGCTTTAGTTCCCCTGAAACTTGAGTTATGGATAGTTGTGAGCCACCCGTGGATTGAACCCAGGGCCTCTGCAAGAGCAATAAGTGCTCTTAACAACTGAACCATCTCTCCAGCCTCTTCTTGTTCACTTTCAAAGGATGCTGTCACTCATCTTTCTGCATTAAAGCACAGTTCCACATGCTTTTGTAAAATTTATTTACATTATTTGTTGAGAACTTCACACACGAACACTGCATCTAACTCTCTTCTACCCTTCCCTGTCTTCTGCCAACCTCTCCCATGCCCACCCTCCCAAATTCATGAGCTCTCTATATACATAAACATATATGTACAAGCTACTGAGTGTATTTAGCTTTGCTCGTGTGTACTTGTGTTCAGGGCTGACCACTTGGGATTGGTCAACCTAGGTGAGAACTTGTCCCTGGAGGAAACTTTATTCTCCCTCTCTCAGAAGCCATTGATGAGCTGTAGCTTTTCATCTGTGGATGGGACCATGTGGAACTTCCCCTGCCCATGTCTGCATCTCAACTGGTGCTATTCTTGTGCTGGCGTTGTTTGGGCAGCCATGTTGTTGAGAACTGACATGCACCGCTTTCCTGACATATGTAGAATCGGGCAGCCATGTTGTTGAGCATTGACGTGTGCCACTTTCCTGACATATGTGGAAGACATTACCTTGTAGCAACTGTCCTGGTCTTATGTATTTTACAAAGACCCCTCCCCCTCTTTTAAGTGCTTCCCAGTGTCATGGGGTTAAAAAAAAGCAGGAGGAGGAAGAGGAAGAAGAGGAGAAAGAAGAGGAGAAAGACAAAGAAGAGGAGGAGGAAATATGGTCAGAAGTGATGTTGCAAATCTCTAATCCCAGCACTTGGGAGGCAGACACAGGTAGATTTCTATGAGTTCAAAACCAGCTTTGTCTACATAGTGAGTTTCAGGCCAGCCAGGGGTATACAGTGAGACTGTAACGGCCAACTGAACCAACTGAACATATAAAAATTACGTCTAGATCCAGGGAGATTTTGAAATGCATTTCTGAATCAGAGGTAAGTTAACATTTTTTTTTACTTTTTTCCAAAGGCAATTTTTGTCATGAAAATAATAGGCCATTTTCCATATGCTATCGGGGCAGGGGGTAAGGGTGGAGGTGGGGGGAGAGGGAGAGGGAAATGGAGGGAGAGGGAGAGAGAAATGGAGGAAGAGGGAGAGTCATAAAGTCTTGAAATCCTGTCTTATCTTGGTACCCAGGCTTGGCTGTCATCCCCACCCTTGCTGTGAGTCACACTTCCTTCATAGAACTGAAATACCTTGTGACCTCACTCCACAGGCATCCCGAGGGGTGTGAAAATCTCAGCTGCTGCACAGTGGGCATGAAGACAGGATGGGGACCCTGACATCTCTCTGTGCTCTGGATGGAGAAAGGAGAGTCACTTTAAGAAAAGTCACAAACAGAGGCTGGGAAACCAAATACTTCTGAAGGTGGAAGCTGCAAAGGATGAAGCAAGATCCATCTTTTCTTTAAATACAAATTTTATTTCTTATGTCTTTTCTGTGTGTGCTTACATGATGTGTGTTGGGGAGTCAGTGGAAGGCAGAGGATAACTCTATGGGACCAGTTCTCTCTTTGCACCTTGAAGTGAGTTCCAGGGATCAAACTCAGGTCCCCAGGCACACACAGCAAGCACCTTTAACCACTGAGCCATCTTGTCAGTCCTGAGACACCTACAATTTAGAAGGTCTGTTCAGAATCTCTGCTCTTCTCCCATATGCTCTACAAGTCTGACCTAGAGAGGATGACTGAGATTCCACATCCAAAGAGAAACTCCCACATTTTTGTGCATTTTAATATTTGAACTGTTTGGTTTTTGTTTGTTTGGTTGGTTTTTTTCTTCTTTACTGCAAGATCATTTTACCATCTAGTCTATTCTTTCTTGTTCTTTTCACACAACTTACTGTCACAATTCTGTCCTTCAGGCAAGCAGTAATTAGAGATAGAGCTCAGAGGTTCAGCTCTGGTTAGTGCTTCATATGTATATGTTTAGCACAGCAAGGGGCAGCCAGGTTAAATAACTCTGACTCTTGAGTTTCTTCAGACAGACATAGACCCCAATAATCCTCCGAGAGTTGTTATTCTTTTATTGTTTCCAAAGATGGAGATTGGAAGATCAAGATGTTCAGGAGAGTCCGTGAGTCAGAAGGACTGGCTTTTCTTCTCAAAGATAAGTACCACTCTTCAATGGGTAAGCTCCCTCCACTGCAAGTTGAGAGGAGGTTGAAGAAGAGAAGCCAAGTAGCTAGCATCAGCCATGGAACTCTTCCTCCAACAAACATGCAGGGGCATGGGTCTCGAAAAGACACATCGACTTCAAAGATTAAAGAAATCACTCACAAAATGACTCTTGTCATCAAGAATAAAGATTCAGTTTAGTAAAGTGATAGCTATGTATGTAGTTTTTAATACCCATGATCATGCTCAACTGGTATGGTTAGTTAACTGCATCACATGTTTTCTTACCACTCATTTTGATCAAGAGGCCCCAGCTAATCCCTTCTCTTCTCTGTGTATAATGAAATTATGTGTTTTTTTTTTATGTAGGAGCTGGCAAAATAAGGCTTGAAAATCACACGCAAATTGTGGTGTAATTTCTCACAAGGTTCTTACTGTGTTTATGAATATGACATAGGCTAGGTTTTCCCAACCAAGGCCATCATTGATTCGTCAGCCCTCTTCTACCCTGCAGCTGGTAGCAAATCCATGAATGAATTCCCGTGCAAGCTTGACTGAGTCTGGCTCTTGTCAATAGAACTGCCCATCCAACCAATCCTCAGGGTACAGAGCAAACGTTCAGTATTTCAAATCACTTGGCTTTGGAGTCATTCATTACACAGCAAGAGCTAACAGATATGGCTTCTGCTGTGATCATAATGAAGCAAAATATTGAGAGAGTAAGTCAAACCCCAGTTTCACAGTGTCACAGACACCATAGAACCAGGGAGAACCTTGACCTCCCTTCTCCCCAGCCCCAACACATGCATCCCATTTGCTGAAATGGGTCTTTGTATGTGCTTTAATACTTGGGGATTTGAGGGGATCACAGGCAGAGGTGTATGTGCACATGTATTTATGCTCAGCTGACCTCAAGGAGCTAAGTTCTATTTGGGACTTGGGCCTTGTTTGTGAGATCTTTCTGTTCTCAGGTCCCATTTCAGATAAAGCAGCAGGATTTTGTTGCTGTCCTTAAAATTCATGACGATGAAAGCTAGGGCACCCAGCTGTAGGCTTTTGGTTGTCTAGGAGAAAGAAGGCGAACAATGGAACAGTAAGAAAAACAGGTCATATTTCTGCTTTCTGGAGATCCAATAATCTTTTAGCAGTCATTAAGCAGAACACACTTCTTGACTTACTGAGAAAATGTCACAGACTAAAGCATTAAGTAGATCATGACATGGGGTGGTCCCATTCATGCCTTCTGATATGGAATCTTTTCTCTTCTCTTCTCTTCTCTTCTCTTCTCTTCTCTTCTCTTCTCTTCTCCTCTCCTCTCCTCTCCTCTCCTCTCCTCTCCTCTCCTCCCTTCCCTTCCCTTCCCTTCCCTCTTTTCTCTCCTCTCCTCTCCTCTCTTCTCCTCTTCTCTCCTCTCCTCTCCTTTCCTCTCCTCTTCTCTCCTCTCCTCTCTTGTCTTCTTTTCTTTTCTTTTTAGTATCTATAGACCTTAATGAGAAACACTTCTTACTCCATAGTCCTCCCACTGCATCCCAGCCCAAAGCTGATTTGGTAGATAGCAAAAACTATCACAACAGTTTGCAGTTGACCCTCATCAAGTCCTCTGTTTCTACCTCTACAAATGAAATGTCTTGCTTTCACAAATTGATAATTGGTCTATGTAGGGGTATAGAAAGCACTAACATACCAGATTAACACATGTTAAAGAAAGAACATATAAATCTGTGTCCCTGGTGGCTATTGATAATAAAATCCTCAACAAAATACCAGAAAATAGAATTCAGATGTGCATAAAAAGAATTATATACCGTGACCAAGTAGGATTTATCCCAGCATTTAAGCTTGATGTAGCATATGGAAATCAATCAATGTACCACAAAACAGTAATAGAATTAAGGACCAAACCCATATATCACTGCACTAAATGCAAATAACCGTTTGACATAATCCACACCCTTTCACGATAAAAATGCTTGAGCTAAGAAGAGAGGGGCTTTAATAAGAACCCAAGGCTAACATCACTCCTAGCAATGAAAGATCACAAGCTTTTCTCCAACACACTAGTAACAGATAAGGATTCAACTCTTGCTACCTCTAAACAACGTTGTTCTGGAGGGTCAACTCAGTGAATTCTTCAGGAAAAAGAAAAGGTACTCATATTGAATAGAAGAAGGAAAACTGCGTATATCTTTAGCATGATTTTTCTATCTAAAAAATTCCTAAACAGCCCCCAGCATACACACATACATGCATGCATACACCCAGGATTATGATGCAAGATTAATGTACAAAAATCAGTGAAAGCAAGTATTCTAAAATAAGATTAAGAAGTTCAATTCATGACAACACCAGCAAATTAAGATTATATTTTACACTATTTGAAGACATTGCATTGAAAAAAACCATATCACTAAAAGAAATGAAGGAAGAGTTGAGCGGAAAGAGCTGCCTTCATGATACAGCTTTAACAGGAACATGGGGGCATTCTCCGGAATGACCTACAGGTTTGATACACATTCCCATCAAAAGCCCAGCTTCCTCTCCTGAAGAAATTGACAAGATGACACTAGAGTTCTCATGAAAACACAAGAGACATGGCCTCACCAAACCGATCTTCAATAAAAAACAAAATTAGAAGATTCAGGTTTCTGAGTTTATAAAATTAATGCAAAGATACAGTGATTGAGACATTTTATATCTACCATAAAATAAAATAAAAATCTCCAAAATAACGTCATAAATTTATGATAACTTGACTTTTTACAAGTATGCTAAGATAATTCAATGGGAAGAAGTAATCCTTTTTTTTTTTTTTTTGAACAAAATATCCCGGGAGAGCTGGACATTCTCATGTGGAATTTCACAGTTGAGTAGCTTCTGTACGGTTATATGGAAATTAACTCAAGTGGGTTTAATGGAGGAGATAAGGCTTACAAAATTTCTTGGGAGAAAACAAAAGAGTGAATTTTTATGATTTTAGCTTACATAATATACCCGATACCCAAAATAAAAGCTGTAAGAGTAATTAGTAAGAGTAAATACATTGTGTTTCATCAAAATTAACAAGGGAAAAAAATGTACTCCAAAGAAGAGTACCAGGAAACTTAAAGTACAAGTGGGCAATAGAAGACATTTTTACAACTCTTGGATTTGATAAGGATTTTAAGTATGTGTGCTTGTGTATGCACACATAAAAATCAATAAAAATTATACACACAAACATATGCACTCATATTCATATACTGTTTTATTTATGTGGGGGTGGGTGGTATCTGGGCTATATATATGAGGATGCCCACAGAGAGCACTGGATGCCCTGGAGCAGGAGTTACAGAGGTTCAAACTACCTGACATGAATGTTAGAAACCAAATTCAAGTCCTCTGGGAAAGCAGGAAGTACCCTTAGTGACTGAGCCAACTCTCCAGGCTCTCATCTATTCATATGTAAACTGAGAACTCTTCAACAATAAATAGATAACTCAATTAAAAATAGACAGCGTGTTGAACAGAAATTTCTCTGAAGAATGTCTGTGAATGGCCAATAAGCACATGACAAGGTGTCCATCATAGAATGATAAGACCTAAGCAAGGAGATATTACTTCTCACTCAATGGGTTGATTCTTACCAAAAACACAGGCAACAGTGAGACTTGAGGACAAACTTGGTGTGATACCTTCATCCATTACTAACAGAAGTGCAAGATGGTGCAGCTGTTTTCAAAATTATTTTTCAGTTCCTCAAAAACATTAAACAGAAATCATACTTATAACTGCACTCTTGGTTATACACTCAAGATCAATGAAAATATTTATTCATCCAAAATCTTGTGCATAAATATACATAGCAATACTCTTCATAATTGCCAAAAATAGCAGAAACAACCCGAGTGTCCACATGACAGTTGATAAGTGAAGAAAATGTGGCACATGCATAAGGTGGAGTGCTATCTGTTGATTAAGAGGGATGGAGTACTAATACATGTGACATCGTGGACGAACTCTGAAAACACTATCGTTAGTGAAAGAACACACACACACACACACACACACACACACACACACACACAAAAGACCATATATTATAGCATTCCAATTGTTTAAAATGTTCAGAAAGGGCAAGTATATAAACATAAAAGGTAGATTGTATTTGCTGAGGTCTGTGGGAATACGATAGGCAAAGAGCATCATCCTTCACAGCTGATGTGACCCTTATGGAATTTGACGCTGATGGACAATAGACAGCATGGCAGATCAACTAAAAAAAACAGAAGTGTTCGATTTGGAATTGCAAAACTCTCTGAAGCAGTCAAGCCCTTTGTATTCCCAGCAGCAATGCCTAAGGGCTCTAATTTCTCCCAATGTTTTCTGTTTGGTGAAACAGTTTACTGGGTGTTAAGTGATATCTTGCTGTACTTTTTGGATTTGCAGTTTCCTAGTGACCAGGAGGTAGGTGTATTATAGAGCATAAGTGAAATAATACAAAATGTATGTATATTGGTTCTCAGTGCTGACCTGTTGAAACCCTGCAGTCTGAGTGATGGGTCCCCAGGCAGAGTTTTGTTCCGGGAGGCTCCAGGATAGGGCCTGTCTGTCAGAAACCCATGATTAAAAGCTTGAGACTTACAGTTCTACTTCCTATCCTGCATGATGATGAGAGACTAGAAATTGAGTTCATAACTGACCACACCTGTGTGATTAAATCTGTTTTTCTAAAAAAAAACCCTCAGTGAACACATTTCTGTGTCTGAAGGTGGTGTGCTCCAACTCCATGGGAAGCAAGCTTCTGTGCTTTGGACCCTTCCAAACCTCACCCTGTGTACCCTTCACCTGGATGTTCATCTGCACCCTTTATCATTTCCTTTACTGTAAGCCAACAAATGTATCTTGAGTTCAGCAAATTTACCGAACCTAGGGAGAAAAGCTTGGTAACCTCCAATTTATGGCAAAGTCATACAAGCTGTGGATGACCTTAGGACCTGCTATTATGATTGATGCCTGAAATGGGGGATGGGCGCTTTTATGGGCTAGAGACCTTAACCCACAGGATCTGTACTAAATGCAGGCCATGTGATAATTGAATTGATGCCTAGGTGGTGGTGGAGAACTGGTTGATGTTATGAAACACACACTGATCCACCCACACATCTATTGTGAATAGTGAAGTCTAATAAAAGGTCTTTTTTCATTAGCATATGTATTATATATGAACCAAAATGTACATTCTCCTAAACATTGAAGTACTGCTCTCACATATTTATCTAAGAGAAATAAACAAGTATCTGCCGAGAGATTGATTCAAGGTTGTTTAGGTCAGCTTTGAATTTGAAGTGGTTCAAGTGTTCATGAACAGAAGAATGAACGAACAAACTGTGTGTTATTCATACAGCAGTACACTACGCCCCAGTATAAAAATATCAATGGTGGGCACACAAGTGACTCTCAGAACCAGCAGATTCGGTGGAAGAAGTGGCCCCAAAGAACCTACTGTATACTTCAATCCTTATGATGTTTTAGAACAAGAAAAAGTAGAACACAGGTTGGTAAAAACCTGGAAAAAGAAAATGTAAGCTCACAACTGTCTGTAACTCCAGTTCCCGGGGATCTGACACCC
The DNA here is from genome assembly GCA_902168415.1 of Peromyscus melanophrys. Classification (NCBI taxonomy): domain Eukaryota; kingdom Metazoa; phylum Chordata; class Mammalia; order Rodentia; family Cricetidae; genus Peromyscus; species Peromyscus melanophrys. Next base: position 6,977 of record CABHPR010126791.1, on the reverse strand, counting down.
TCACACAGACGTACATGCAGACAAAACACCAATGTACATAAAACAGAATTAATTAAATACATTTTTAAATGTTAAGGTGATTGAGATCTCCTTTATTGATCAATATGAATTAAGTATTTTATTAAAACTTAGCCAATTTTATTATGAAGCAAGCTGTGTTTCTCATCAGTTAGTTTTTAAAGTCCCAAAGAATGGGCTGGGCAGATGGCTTGGTGGATAAAGTGCTGGTCACAAAAAAACATGGTGATGTGAGTTCAGATCCCCAGAACCCATGTTAAAATCTGGTATAGCAGTATGCATCTGTAATATGTGGGGAGATGGGATAAGAGGCTCTCTGGAGCTCAATGGTCAATGAGCCTAGCTGAATTAGCAAGCTCAAGGACCTAAAGTCTATGTCAGGGGTTCTCAACCTGTGGGTCACAACCCCTTTGGGTGTTGTACAACCCTTTTACAGGGGTGGCTTGAGACTATTGGAAAACACAGATATTTACTTTATAATTCATAACAGTAGCAAAATTAAAGTTATGAAGCAACAACATAAATAATCTCATGGTTAGGGGGTCACCACAGCATGAGGAACTGTATTAAAAGGTTGCACAGTATTAGGAAGGTTGAGAACCACTGGTCTAGTTGGAGAGTGATTGAGGAAAACATCATTGTTGAACTCTGACCTCCATATACACGTGCACATAACCACATAAATACATGTACACATGTGTATCTACCCCTCAACACTATTAGAAGTCTCACTAAGCATAAGATCATAACAAAAATGTTAATGTTTTTCTTTTTTATTTAATATTTTTATTTTATAATTAATTTATTTTTACATATCAGCCATGGATTCCCCTGTCCTCCCTCCTCCCACCCCCCAGCCTTCTCCCCAAATCCACCCCCCATCCCCTCCTCCTCCAAGGCAAAGTCTCCCCTGGGGAGTCAGCCCAGCCTGGTAGATTCAGTTGAGGCAGGTCCAGTCCTCTCCTCCCTGCACCAAGGCTGAGCAAAGTGTCTCAGCATAAGCCCTAGGTTCCAAAAAGCCAGCTCATGCACTCTCATCCAGTGACTATGGAAGCAGATGAAGAGATCCACGGCCAAGTCCCAGGTGGAGCTCCAGGAGTCCAATCGCGTGAGAAAGGAGGGATTATATGAGCAAGAGATATGGAGACCATGATTGGAAAAAGCACAGGGACAAATAGCCAAACTAGTGGAAACACATGAACTATGAACCAATAGCTGAGGAGCCCCCATGGAACTGGATCAGGCCCTCTGGATAAGTGAGACAGTTGATTAGCTTGAACTATTTAGGAGGCATCCAGGCAGTGGGACCGGGACCTGTCCTTGGTGCATGAGCTGGCTTTTTAATGTTTTTCTTTTTAACCAGCTTTATTGAGATTTAACTGACATACAACACAGAAGATATTTAAGGTCAGCCTGATGATTTTCTGGTGAGCGAGAGCTGAAGAGCTGAAGGAAGTTTCAGTGAAAACCACAGTCTTCTGAGGAAAAGCCCATTTGGTAACTGGGGAGTTGTTGTTATTAAACCACGTAAGCAGAGAGACCCAATGGCTTCAATGGAGATCATTCTAGAAGGAAAGAAGCAGCATTAATAACTGACTGGCCATTTTATTTTTACTTTTTGATCTTCCTTAACCCCAGAAGAGTCCATGCTTCACTGTTTGTGTGCATTCTTTTTCTTTTCTTTTCTTTTCTTTTTTAACACGTGCATGTAAAGCATCTCAAATTCCTTGTTCCCCATTTTCAAGGACTTCTTGTTGGTGGCAATGGGGTCAGAGTTGATGATGGGGCAGGAGAGGAAGAACTCTTTTTCCAAAATGAAATCTTAAACCAGTCGCTGGTCCCATAACTGCTCCCTGAGAGAGAGGGTCAATGAGTTCTTTGCCTACATTTCTTTCAGGACCTTCTCCCCACACCCTCACAGGCCCTGAATCCAGCATGTTTACTCCATACTGTAAGGATGATATATAATAAGAACGTGTGGGTTGCGAACAGTCTGGCAAGCTGGTCACTTGGGTTTTAAGGCATACCCACAGAGCTGATCTCTAGCCTGGACACTGTGGATCTGGGAGAAGGACCAAAGATCCAGAAGTCAGCCTCACCCTGAGTTCAACCAAGCAATCCACATGACCTTCACCCAACATGTAACACTCTTCCAGTAGCCACGTTAGCTTCTGTACCTTTGAGCTGCCAGGGGCCAATCAGATCATTTAATAGTGTATTTCCCACCTCGTCTGCTCTAGTAACCGACAAGCCCCTCACCTCCCGCACTGTACAGAGCAGAAGGCAGTAAAAATGGAATGCACCAAGAAGCATGAAGAGAAGAAAAAAAAAAAATGATGTGCTGCCCTTGGGCTTCGAATTCCACTTTCCCAACAGCTCCGCCCTTCACCTCAGCCCCAAACCAACACATTGATTCCAATTCTCACCACATCGGCTGCAAGGAGGACCCTCCCTCTGGAAGCTGCCTGAGTTTTGCTGGGGCTCTGCTCCTACCCCAGGGGGATTATCCACTCCCCCCACCCCCGCCACCCCCCTGTGCCAGAAGAAGCCATTATGAAATTAACTGGCGATAAAACCAGCCACAGAGGGACTGTGGGGCATTTATCTTTTTCAAACGCCTTGTTGTTTCTGTCCATCTGGTTGCAGTTAGCGCAGAGGTATAATTTTCAGCGCTGTTCTTTTCTGGTAGACCATACAATTAAGGTATTTGAAAAACAAACAGCTCTTAACCACTGCACGGCGAGGAGCCCCTTCAGCAATCTGTGACCCATTTTCCCTGAGCAAACACAGTACTGTATCCAAGGAAGTCAGAAAGCCAGAGCCGAACGTCAGGAATTATTATTTAATATAATAACCTAACCCTTCTGGCTCTCCTCAGAGCAAAGAAAAGGGGTGTGGGAAGGGCAGAAACGAGGCTGAGGAGATAGCCCATGTGCCTCTACTTGTGAGTCCTTAGCAGTATTTTTTTAGGGCTTCCAAGAAAGGATTTTGTGTGAAGAGACTCATAGAAGGCTCCACACAGACAAGCAGATTTTAAAAAAAAAAAAAAAGGAATGATGGGATTGTAGTCCAGAGAAGCACAGCTCCCGTTTTTCTAAATGCTGCTAGATATATCCAGGTGACAGCATGCAAATGTACATGTCTCCCTTAAGTGGGAAAAAATATTGACACTATGGTCAATCTGGACCATGAGACTAATTTTACCCTTAATAATGTGTTCATCCAAATAAATGTCACATTCCAATCTCATGAGGAAAGCCTCATGCATCCTTCTCCATGGCTGCTGTGGCTCAATCCAGTTTTGAAATTTTTCTGAAGATTTTACTGGAGTGTGAAATGACTATTTTTATTTTGTTTTTCTCAAAAATGTTTCTCACGGCTCTGTCATTAATGTGATTCAGCATCTCTGTTTCTCAATGTCAGCCTGCTTCAAAAAATAAAGTAAATAAAACTAAATTGAGCCCAAACAAGAAGGAGGTATTCCACTCAAGAAGAAACTCTGAAGAACTGGTTTAGGGAAAGAATAAGAATTCTAAACGAGAATTTAGACATGGAAGAAGTCATGACCATCTTACAGTACCATCTCTCTCTCCCGAAGCGGGTCACTTCTACAAGGTCATGTCTCTTATTTTCTTGGTCTGTCCCGACTTGCCCTGGAAGGACCTGTCATTCTGAGTCTTCTCCAAAGTCAGTGAGGAGAAACAAGTTTCATACTTTCTCTTCAGAAACAGAAGGGAAGTCCCCCTTGACAGTAACCCACCCTCCATGCTGGGGAGGCATGTGGACAGGTTGGAGGTTGGAAGTTCTTAAGACCTTAGAATGTGTGCTTGGGAGTCATGTCAGGCCCTTCATCCTGGCTTAGTTATTCAGAGATGGGTTGTATTGTATTGAGGTTACTGTTTTCCTCCATTGAGTGGGTTACATTTGAAGAGTCCAGATTTGAGGGAATGAATGAGATAATCCTTTTAGAAAATTGCGGAAAGAAAAGCATTATGAAACCAAGTCTATAATAACTGTGTTCTCTAAGCTGGAATCTACCCTCCAGCGCTATTCACACATTCCTTGTAGCATACTCAGGAAGCGCAAATGGTTGGGTTCTGGGTAAGCAATGGCCCCTGCCTTCAAGGGGCTCCAGTTCTACCCAACCTTCTTGACCTTAATGTTCATCCCAACTCCTTTATGGCATCACATAAGCCATAAAGAATTCAGTATGAGCGTCTATGTAGAAAAGTGGTTTGAAAGACATATAATTCAGCTCCTGTTTGCCCAAAAGAGCATTTATTATCATAAATAAAATCAAAAATATCAAAAATAGAATGATAATCACAATGGGAGACAGATCTGGCTGGAATAAAAATGAAAATCCTATGAATTTGTTAGGTACGAAAAGCCATGGAAGCAAAACCAACTTTCTCCAGCTGAGAGCTTCTTCTTCCATATTCTTTCCCATCTCAACGGGATGTGGCTTAAGGAGAGGTACTAAAAAGAGTGACCTAAAGACTGGGTTTCCTGGATATGATGGTGCATAGCTGTAACCCTAGCACTCCAGAGGCTGAGGCAGGGAGGTGGCAAATTGGAAGCTAGCCTGGGCTATATAGTGCAACCGTGTCTCAACCCAAACACAAACAAAAACCATTTCCGGGCTTTGCTCACCTCTCACTCTCATTCATTAGCTACTACTCTTCCTCTCACAGCACAGAAGTCATTCCAGGGTCCCCCCCCCACCCCCGCCAGCCACCTGTGCAGCTGAGTTCCTTATACCCCACAGCCAGCCGCTGAGTGAAGTCACAGGTATTTTGGTCTCGATGACAGAGGTGTCAACGGCAGCTTCCACCCAGCTCAGATGAGCTCATGCATGTGAATGCTCTTTGCAATTTATAAATCCCTGATTAGACAAGTGCAAGAAGGGTCTACAATTAAAACCCAGTGGCCCGTGTACATGGCAGGCCAGCCAGAAGGGAAGGACCCTGCAATATCTTTCCAGATGTGGTCTATTTCCTTCTCCTGTTGACAGCAACCCTGTTTCCTACATGCTGTTCTATTAGAATGGATAAAGTTCACAGCCTTAGGATACAAAGACAGGTGGGGGTATTTATTGATCAGTCTTTGTTGCACAGTGTAAAGGGCTAGCCTCTTGTTCTTAGGTAGGAAGTATCTCAAAGGATGAGAGCAACAAGGCTTCCTTCCCATGGGTCCTCTCTGATGAGTGAGTCAAGTATGGTCGTGTGGTACGTAACAGCATGTCAGCCTGCAATAGACTACAAATATGACAATGGTGCTGTAAAATGACCATGCATCTAAAAATTTCTATCACCTAGCGACCTTGAAGCCATTATGATATCTCAGCATGGGGCATTGTTCTTGTGTCCATAGTGATATTGGTGTCAATAAGGCCACAGTGTTGCCAGCCATATAAAAGTCCAGTACCTAGAGTCATGTGCAGTTTACAATGCTTGAGAGTGATAAACAGATCCACCACTTCTCTATGTGTTTAGTGACTGCATGTCATCAATGTTTGCTGTACTCACGCTTGTAAAACCTTTACCATAGAACAGCATGTCGTCATACACTGGCAGCAACTTCGTACAGCTCATGTTTACCCCATCTCTCCATTGCATGTAGACTGATTGACCTCTGCCATGGACGTTTATATGCCCGCACTCCGTGAATTTACGAGGTGACCACGCCACCTGCTGATTTCTCAGGATGGTTCCTCCTTTTAAGCAACATTTGACCGTATTTAGGGAATCCACGAGATGTCTGCAATGGCGATATGAAGATACCATTGAAGGCGCACAACTGTCTAATTGAGCGAAAGGTAAAAAGTGAGGAAGGCATTTTATTTTGATCCCCTAATTTGCCCCAGGTTTTCTTGTCCTGGCTGGCATAGATACAGACCCAGAACACCAAAGAGCCAGGGTCTTCTTGCCTCTGATGTTTTCTTGAACAACGCACTCCTCACTTTATCAAGCAACTAATGTATCTTAGAGACCAATTTGACCATTTACTCCCCTAAGAAGACCTTCTCCAGGATCTAATTTCCTGAGTAAATCCCAACCATTTATTGAGACGGAATTTCTTTTCCACACCCCCCAGCCCCCGCTGCCTTTGCCGTTCCACTCTCCTTACCACCCCGCCCCCAGTCTGACTGGCCACTCTCACTCACAATGTGTGTGTTCCTCTCACCCCTCAAATGGCTCTTCTGTTGTTCCTCAACACACAGTCAACAGAAAATTCTTTGACTTTCCACAGTGTTCCTTTCACTTCTTCCTTATTTCTTCCTGTGGAACTCCTACTGTTTCCTCAAAGTCACATCGAGAGACATCACCTACTCGTTCACTGCAACAGATCGTTTTCACCGCTGACATCCTCGAAGGACTTGACATATTTAATCAAAACATAATAACAGTAATTAATGCATAAGTTCTGAAGCCAGACTTTATTTAAATCTCAGCCCTGCCACACTGGGTGATGTGCTGAGGTATCTGTTCCCTGCTTTAGTGATCTGTAAATCAAGGTGGGGTTTACTGTGAGAATTTGGTGAGAAAATGCTCAGAGCACTCTGTGGCAGGCACCATTCCTATCTCTCATCATTCCCAAGTCTCACTTACCCATCTGCCTCACGGGCAGACCAGTTCTCCTTGAGTACAGGTTGTTTTCCAACACACATTTCTGCCCACAATGCAGCAAGTTTAGCATCTTCCCTAAGATTTAGATGTGTTATATTTTGATTCCTTTCCTTGGGGAGGGATAATCAGAAAGTTCCAGAAGAAGATGAACAAAAGAGAAAAAGGTGTCATTAATAATCAGTTTTCCATCAAGAAGCGCCCCTAATAACCACAGAGATGGTTTTGAACAAAACACTGTGACAGCCTTTGTCCTAATTCCTAGATCCCTGACTTACAAAACCCAGGTTTTCCAATGTAGACTTTAGAACCTCTGTCCCGAGGGGCCAGGAA
>CABHPR010126789.1:5825-18123 GCA_902168415.1 Peromyscus melanophrys | reverse complement strand
GAGTGAGTGAGTGTGTGTGTGTGTGTGTGTGTGTGTGTGTGTGTGTGTGTGTGTGTGTTGCTTACAAAGGTCAGCTGGTTCTCTCCTTTCACCGTGGGTTCTGGGGACTGAACTCGGGCTTGCACACTGCTCACCCGCAGTTCCACCTCTCAGCCCTGTGAGCTGAATTTCAGTTAGCTACTCTTATTCAGTGAACATTTGCACAGCTGTATATTCAAGTCTGTCTTCCTCCCTGCCCTCCTTTCCTCATACTCAACTAATTCACAGTGCTGCCAAGTCAAGTCTGTCTTCAAAATACCCTTGAACCCGCTCTCTCCTCTTTCCTTCAGGCCTAAACCACCACCAACTCCCCCCCTGAAGACTGAACAGCGTCCTTCTAGCTGGCCACACCACTCCTACGGCTGCTTCTGCAGTCCATTCGCTCCATAGAGGAACTGATGATCTTACAACACAAGTATCTCCGGCTTCATTCTTCACTTAGGAAAACGAATCCAAAGACTTGGCTAAGAACCGCAAGTCTCTGCATTGTTTGATCCTGTTTCCAGCCTGTTTCTACCACTTAAGGTCTCTATACCTGCTCTGCTCTCAACATAAACTTGCTTCAGTTTGATGTGCTGAGGATCAGTCCTGCCTCGAGCTTGGGCTTTCACAGGTGCTGGCTTTTCTTTTGGAATAATAAGAACAATGCCTCAAAACCAGCTAGTACTCATTTGCTTATGCGGTGTGCTGGGGACTCATCATCATACCTTACAAATACCATGTGTTCATCACAGAAGTTACATGGGACAGGTAACCTGTGTTACACGTTTAAGGGATAAGGGAGCTAAGGCGCAGACAAATAGCCCAAAGTCCCACAGCTTACAGTGGTGAGCTTTGCCTCAATCTTATTCAGTGGCTCCTTCTCTCACTCTGGGTCCTAGCACATCAGTCCTGTCTTTGGAGAGGTCTGTCCTGACCAATGTATTTGTATGGGGTTGGAGAGTAGGGGGGAGCGGAGTCCGTCTCTTAGCCGCTGTCTGAGCTCTTAGTGTCCTTCATACATGCCACAGCTCACTTATTTTTACATCCCTCTTCCCTGTCTCCTCTACTGGGATGTAAGCCTTGTGGGGACAGGCACTTGACAGATGTGCCAGCATGCTAAGCACATGGCAGAGTACAAGGTTAAAGGGAACACACTCAACAACGGGCACCCTGCTATGCCCCTAACACCGCTCAACATATGTTGGTTGGGTATCTACGATCTCTTTTCTAAGCGGATTCTCGCATTCACAAAAATAAATCTTTCATAACTTTAAACAAAATTTAAGAAATTAGGGGAATTGCTTCTCCATTAACTTGACTGGCTTTGCTAGAATCCTCCTAGCCATGCCTGCCTTCCTGTAAAGGGTAGGCAGCAGACTGACAGGGAGGGATGTGGTTAGCTGTGAGCTGGAGATAAGCTAATAAAGTTCTTTTGGAAAGAAGTCATGGTTGAGGTCTCTGCTACACTCGGTGGCTTTAACAGTAATCATTTTTCCAATTGGAGGTCTACTTAGAAAATAAATACTTGGTATTTTCTTATTGATTGAATGACTTAATGTACCCTGATGTTCTGCCAGGTTTCTCTTATCAAAAGAGGCAGAGACCAATTTGACTAATTGAACTAAAGGAAACTTACTGAAAACAGACCAGACTCACAGACCCTACGGGAGACTGGCGGGAGACTGGGAGGTGTGCAAATCAGCAGGAAGCAAGGAGCATGCTCAGTCACCCTTTAATTTCTGGATTGTGTAGTGAGGTCCCAGCCTCCTGTCCTCACTGTCCTCTGTTCCTGTATCGTGTATGCCGTGGGAAGTCGAATGAGAAACCTCTGATCAACCTGGCTCATGGGCTTCACTTCCCAAGTCCCCATTCCCACATCAAGGCCACACACAGTGAAGTCCTTGCAAGATCACAATTCAAGCGGATGCCTCAAAGCCAGCTCCAGATGCCTCTTCCACAGGGAAAAGGAGAGGTGCGTGCTTGGACTTTTGCTAACTTGGAAGTTGTGTTCATGACATAGATTTTACCCCATACGCAGAGAGCAGGGCATTGCCGTGTATCTTTATTTTGACTTAGACAAGAAATAAAAGCATGTCTTGTCATTAAAGGTAAAATACACGATGAACTCATCATGAATGAGTTATGTGTGACATCTCCTTGTCAGGACCAAACCGAAGAAAGCACCACACATTCTTTGCAGATGTAGAGATGATGTTTTATACCAGTAAATAATGACCCTAATACGTTTTCCGCTAACCACTGGCCTCTGTACCTGGTTTTCATATCTGTAAGCTTAATTCCGGATATGTTGATTTTGTCTTATTAATTTTGTGATGTTATAATGAAGTGTCAGACATAGATAACTTATAAAGAGTTTTATTTTGCTCGATTCTGGTAGTCTAAATAGCATGGCTGTGACATCCTTGAAAAGACCCCTGGCTGTGGGGACAACCTGCAAGGGAAGTGAAAGGGACATGGCTGCTTGTGAACGAGAAAACAGAGGAACTAACCCACTCCCGTGGGACCTAGCCTACCCCCCGTGAGACAGCATTAATTTTTATGTGAAGAATAGTTCTCTAGGATATAATTACCTTCCTCTTGGCCCTACCTCCTAACTCATGAGAAACTAAGCCTGCAGCACCTGCACTCTGGGGGGTGGGGGGGTGAGGGACAGACTTCGTTTAACCAGTTCAATGTATTCAAAAGTGAACTCATCTTTTTCATGCCTGACACTTTTTCTGTTTCCCCAGTTTGGGCAAATGCATCATTTTGTCCCAGCTGTCCTGTGCTTCGCTGTGTGTGTGCAGAGCCTCTCACTTCTTCCTTCATTTTGCTGTTCAGATATGTGTCTTTCTCTCTCCTGCCCTTTACCAAAGTCCTGGTTCAAATTCACGACATCTGTGCTACTCACTGATTTTCCAGCTTCGCTCGGCTTTAGTTGGTCCCATCGGCTATGTGTAGGCTGCTGGTGATCATTCTAGCCGTGCATCTCATCATTTCCTGCCATCTTAGTGCATGAACCACCTAGACTCTGAATACATTCTTTTTTCCCAACTAATCCAGGTGTGTGTGTGTGTGTGTGTGTGTGTGTGTGTTTGTGTGCATGCATGTGCACACATGTGCTCACACTTGGGATTAAACACAGGGCTTTATATATGCCAGGCAACTACTATACCACTGAGCTATATTGGCAGCCCTGACATTTTAAATGTAAATTTAAACTGGCTAATCTTTCTATTTTATTGTTTGTTAAACTCTGCTTCTAGTCTCTCTCACTGAATTCCTTCAGTGTGTACATTGAGCATGCATGTGCACTGCATGCACACCACACACACACACACACACACACACACACACACACACACGAACACACAATCTCATCCATAGTTGTATTTTCTCCACTTAGTATATTCTTGGTAGACAATGAAACACGTTTGTTTAAATAAATGTAGCAGATGGCATTGAGTGGAGCACACGGACGAAGATGAGACTGTATTCCAGACCCCAAGCCAAGAGAATACTAACTTTTGATGTTCCTTCTACTCACGCTGCTTTACTTTACTCCAAAACAGAAAGGTCAGGAAAGCAACCCTGGCCACAGCACACATCCTAGACCCTCTTTCTTTGTGGTGTGTTAGGACACACCTTCGGGTGGGGTTATGTTACTGACAACGGATTTAGTTGTGGTTTATTCTAACCCTTGCTGTCTCTTTGAACTATCAAGGTTGTTTGATCCAGCATTAGAAGATTGCATTTTGTGAGAACCAAGCCAACACCCACTACAGCTGTCGGACCAGCAACGTGCGTCACACCACAGACAGCCTGCCCAGCCACGGCTTTCCGGTTCCTGTTATTGTCTCAAAAATGCCAAAGTTTGGAATTAAAAATTACTCATAAAAGCCCTTGACTCTGATTCTGCGATCAAATGTGAAAACGCTCACAAGAACATGCTTGGGTTGAAATCAAACGGGAAAGTCTAGGTATGCAGTGTTACTTTCTCCTGGAAAGAAATTTGGATGTATCTGACAGAGCAGTGGCCACACCTTCTCTGGTCCTTCAGCCTTTATCAGCGTTCCGGCCTTCCAGCTTTAGATTACAGCGTGCTCCAGTTTCCTCTGCCTGAAACACTTCTTGGGGACTGGCTACCCGGCCACCTCAGTGTCTTCATTTCAGCCACCTGGTTCAACAAGGACAATCTGACTCTGAGTTCAAGAAATTGCTTAGTCAAGGCTTGCCTGCCTCCCCACACCATTAGCCACTTGCAGGCCATCTGGGTGTTTGGAAGTCTACAAGACCAACAGGCTCCTCGCTGCTAGCACACAGGCCTCCGGCCTCTTTCAGCTTCCTGATGTAAACTTTATTTGTGGTCTCAGCACTTCTCAGGTCCCTGTTTTGGGCCCCCTTGCGTCCACTCTCTACTCTCACAGGATAATCATTTTCTTTGATAGCTTAAAACAACAACAACAACAAAAACAAAAACAAAAACCCTTAAAAACACAAAGTATTGAATGCCCATTACAACACTATGAAGAATAAATAGAGTGAGCTAGTGAGTAGAAGATTGGCTGCCGTCTCCTCATTCCATACGTGTGTGTGTGTGTGTGTGTGTGTGTGTGTGTGTGTGATGTTTACATGCATACACATGTGCATAGCATGTTATTTAAATACCAGCAAACTTCACAGAATTACATTATGTGTAATCTCAAATGACAAATTAAGTTTTACAGATAACCTAATATTGCACATAGATTTGCAATGTTATGCTCCTTACTCTACCTTCTATAGATTTCCTGCTTTTTAGACTTCTGTCGTTTAAACATGCACTTATATGCGTGTTTTGTTACAAAAGATAGATTATCAGGACGGACAGATAGCTCAGTTTGTCAGAGCACTTGTTCTTGCAGAGAGCCTGGGTTCAGTTTCCAGAACTCTAGCTCCAGGGGATCTGATGCCCTCTTCTGACTTCCTTGAGCACCTTGTGGTGCCCATACATACACGCAGGCAAAACATTCATACACATAAAATAAAATAAGCAAATTTAAGAAATTGGGTTATATGTTGTATAACTTGCATTTTACTTTACTTCAGATCACGGGTATCTTTCCTGGTCAATGGACTAGCCACCTAGTCCTTTACAAGACTCCATGGTGGGAGGAGGGGCTTACAAGGTCCCACCCCTACGTGAGGATCTAGAGTCAGTAAGTGATTAGTGGGGTGGGGGGTGGGGGGAGACATTTTCTTCACTAGTGTGCCCATTGGTAAGATGCCCATCTCCTGTAAATATGGATGGCAATTCAGGGTCACCCAGGCCTTCCGTTCTCAACATGTAGACAGTTACCTTTATCATAGGGACCCTCGGGCAGCTGATACACCTCTGGGAACCCGAGCTGGGGCTGGAGCTGCAGCCTGCTCTGGATCTTGATCTTGGCCTTAGAACTCCGGCAATGCTGGTGTGAGCATCCTTCCCAAGTTCAAGGTGGGCAAGGCAAACAAGCCAGTCGTGTCTGTAGTTGACACCCTTTGCGATCTTGGACTTTAAGAGGCCCCCGTAGCCCTGGCACTGCATTTTTATGCTTCTTGGCGAAAGTATGTGTGATGGTTAGTGTGGATGGTCAGTTTGACAGGATCTAGGCTCACCTAAGAGACAAGCCTCCAAGCACACCTGTGAGGGATCATTCAGGTTAGGTTAGCCTCTGGCCACGCCTGTGAGAAACTGCCTTGTGTAGGTTAATTTAGGTGGGAAGACACATCTTGACTGTGAATGGCACCATTCCCTGGTCTTGGGTGCTGGATTGCATATAAAGGAGAAATCTTACTGAGCATAGGCATTCACTACTCCTTTCTTCACAAATGCAGTGTGAGCAGCTGCTTCCGGATCCTTGACTTCCCTGCTCACGTGGACCGTACTCTCTGTTAACCAAAGTAAACCCTTCCTCCCCAAATTGCCTTTGTCAGCGTTATTTTATAATATCTTGGGACATATGACTAAGACAGCATGCCCCTCACGTCCACCCTGTGAGGACATTCATAGCTTAGTGATAATCATCTTCACGCTATTATCCAGGTATTTTTTTACGGGTGGTACAGTTCATTGATGTGGCTAGTCTACATGGGACTTCATGCCTCCTGAATTCTCTGTTATCATTGTCTTATGTTAGCCTTTCAATATTATTTGTCTGGCCTGTTGCAGTAATCTTTTTTTTTTTTTTTAATTTATTTATTAGGTATACAGTGTTCTGCCTACATGTATGCTGCGTGCCAGAAGAGGGCACCAGATCTCATTACAGATGGTTGTGAGCCCCCATGTGGTTGCTGGGAATTGAACTCAGGACCTCTGGAAGAGCAGCCAGTGCTCTTAACCGCTGAGCCATCTCTCCAGCCCCCTGTTGCAGTAATCTTTTAAACATTCTTTCTTTCTTGCCTTTCACATTCATCAAGCTTCTACCAACATGCTTCACATCTGCCCTTCTCTTGTGAGTAAACCAGACAGTGACCATGCATTAGTTTAAAATTTGCATAGACTTTCATTTGCCTGCAGAAGAAAATTCCTTCTTGACTTAAAGCATGGGACTTTTAAAAAATTTTTATCTTAAGCCTGGCATGGTGGCACTTGGTCCCAGCACTTGGGAGGCAGAGGCAGGGGGAATCTCTGAGTTTCAGGCCAGCCTGGTCTGCAAAGTGAATTTCAGGACAGCCACGGCTGTTAAACAAAGAAACTCCGTCTTGAAAAAAAATTAACTTTTATTTATTTATCCACTCTATCCACTCTATCCACTCTATCCACTCTATCTATCTATCTATCTATCTATCTATCTATCTATCTATCTATCTATCTATCTATCCAGCTATCTATCCACTTATTTATTTATTTTGAGACAGGTTTTCATAATGTCGCTAGTTGGCTTCTCGGCTTGCTATGTAGCCCAGAATAACCTCAAACTTCTAATCCTCCTGCCTCTACCTCCTGAGTGCTCAGATTACAAGAATGTGTTACCAGGCCTGTGTGTACATTGTTGGGGATCAGATCTAGTGTTTTGTGAATGTTAGGCAAGCACTCCATTATCGGAGGTACTTCTACAGATTCTGCTACTTTTTAAAGATCAAATCTTGCTGCATAGCTTGGGCTGGTTTCAAATGCTTCATGCTCTTGCTTCAGCCCTGTGACTGCTGGGATTACAGGTGTGCACTGCCATGCCTATCAGGACACAGGCTTTTCATTGCCTGGTCACCTCTCCAGCATCCTTTCTCACTACTTCCCAGTTCCCATCAAAATGCTGATACACACACACACACACACACACACACACACACACACACAGAGGCATGGAGTTTTTTGAGACCTCCAGACATCCACATACTTAAAAATATCAAGTCACCAGTGTGAGATGGTCTCTTGTGCCCTGATTTGGAAAATTCTTATTCTTTATTTTTCAAAGTCTTATGAAGTTATCTTAATGAAGATTTTGGCCAATTTCTCCAGACAAGAGAAATTATTTTTTTCTTTACTGTTTGCAAATATTTTATGCATGCTCAGTGAACATGTTTCTTTGACATTTATTTTATTTTATTTTTTAGTAAACATAGGCTTACTAAGGAAGATTGAGAAAAGACTCCTGAGAGTGGGTTTGGCTTCAAGGAAGGAATAGGACATACATTATTTTATTTATATTATTACCTATCTTTTAAGTATTACCCCCAGTTCTTTGATAGAATGGACCAGATATTAATTCTTCTTTACATATTCACCACTCACACCTATGGGCCCATAGTAACTACTCAAGACATTTTTATGATAACAATTTGACTTGCTTTTCTCCTTCAGCCTCCATAGCCACCAGTTACCATTGTGTTACAATGCTACCTTCTCAGATATCCTGGGATTTTTTTTTCTCTTAGGTTTCTATTTTGTATTTCTCTCCTCTTCCTCTCCTCCCTCCCCCACTCCCATTTTGCTTTTGAGACGGTATCTTCCTATGTAGCTCTGGCTGGCCTGGAACTTAGGATGTAGGATAGGACTCTAAACTCACAGAAATGTGCCTTCCTCTGCCTCCCAAGTGGGGAGACTAAGGATGTGCACCACCACGCACCTCATCTCCACTGTTAGCATAGCACATGAACTCATTCCCTTTTAAGTGTGCACTCAGCAACATTTGCTAAATGTGAACTTTGGGCACTGCAAAGCTATGGGAAATGCAGTCTGGCCTAGAGAATACCATGACAACTCACTGAGGGAACAAACAGACAGACCAACCGACTTATGACAGAACTAGAAAACCACTGGTTTTTCCATCCTATAATTTTTTTTTTCTTGATCTTATGCCCCTTCACAGTCACGGTCAGGGCCCTCCTAACAGGTATGATCATTTTGTGTTTTTGCTGAAAACTTTGCAACTTTCATTTTTTTTTCCTGCAGATGAAAAATTCATCATGTAGACTGATAGTCAAGACTCTACACTTAACATCCAGTTCTATTTGCTTACTTCCTCTGCAACTTCCTGCTTTCTTCCTCTTCTAGGTCTCTTTTCTATGATGTCTACCAGGATCCTTCTAGAAATAATCATCATTTCATTTGCTGCTATTGTTACTGCATTAGAGTTTATCTTGCTTTGTGTTACAATGATTTATGTATGTATTTAGCTCCATCATTAGATTGAGAAAAGAATAGATAGAAAACAATATTTTTGATTTCACAAAGTGAATATTAATAGAAAAATAATGGGCTTTGAATCTGAAGCTTATTTTTTATTTCATTTGAAGGTTATTATATTCTTTCATTATCTGCTTCTCCAATATTTCTGCCTATAAGGTTATAGAATCATACACCATGGAGTTAAGGTTATAGAATCATACACCATGGAGTTAAGATGGTTTTACTTATAGATCATATGGACATTTTATAAATAACTTGATACCATGGTTTACTGATTCTTTTAGACATGATTTCATTGCCTAGAGCCACAGAAAAAATGCTCAGGAACAAGCCTTCATTAGTGAAGCATACTTTTTGCATGTTGTTATCTGAAATTCGATGCAGTATTACAATAAAGTATTTGTGTTTCACTTGCTGAACAAATTAATACTGCTTACTCTTTTGATTAAAAGATCAAAGATTTTTGTAATCATGTCTTCACACATTTTGCATGTAATCTGTTCATCCTTGCGTACGTGATAACGAAGCTATCAGTTATGTAAATGTTTAGAAGCTGATGGTAATGAGACTTGGATTAGTTCTTACGGAGGAATGAGGAGGAGGAACGTGTCTTCCTCTCTCATGCCTGCAGAAGAGGATAATTCTTCGCCCCCCAGTTAAAAGCCCTTTGCTGATGCAAAAATTATTCTGTGTTGCTTTTAATCTTTAAATGATGCATGTGCCCAGAAGACAAGTGACTATCGGGGGTTGTCAGGAATCTTGAATGGAGACATAGACAGCCATGGATGAAATAGGTTGTACAAAGGAGTTTTTCCATCAGTATGATCATTAAGTAATCTTCACGTGGACACACATTCTTAGAATAAAATATTCGTTCAAAATAAGGATTTTTCTGAGGATGTTATCTCTGTGGTAGAATGCTTGCCTAGCTTTTGCAAGGCCCTGGGCTCAATTCCCAGCAGCTGTATACACATACCCAAATAAAGGTCAGAAGTTAATGAGTTAATGGTGGTGGTGCACCTCTTAATCTCAGCACCCAGGAGCCTGGAGCAAGGGGATCACCACTCTGAAGCCAGCCTGGACTTCATAGTGAGACTGTGTCTTTAAAAAAAAAAGGCACACAAGGCATTATATTCTGCATTTCATTGAGAAGCAATTTGTAATATACTATACAGTCAGTCCGGAACTGTGCCTCGTCTTCTCTTAATTTCAGCTTCCTTATTTATAAATCTTTAAAGATAACAAAAAACTTCCTTTCAAAGGAGAGCAAAAGGCCAGTGAGGTAGCCCAGCCAGTAAAGATGCATGCTGTGCAAACCAGGAGAGCCGATTCTGAGCCCAGAAACCATGGAAAGGGAGAAGGAGAGAACTGACTCCACAAAGCTGTCCAGTGACTTCCACATGTGTGCTGTGGCATGCACGCCTCCCCCACACCTACATACACGTCCCCCCACCAATAATAAATAATAGCAATAAAAATCTTTAAAGGTTTGTCATGAGGGTTGAATCATAAAGCATAGGTACAGCATCTAGCACAGGCAGTACATGATAGATCATCACCAAGTGTCGGTTATTGAACAGCATCAGTACCGTCAGCACCACTGGGCTGTGCTCCGTAGGCTACCCCTCTGTCACTGTGAGCCACAGAATGTCATGTAGACTCCATGATAACTGGCTGTGCTTCAGCTATCCATCTTTCACTGTTCTTTTTTTTTTTCTAAGATTTTTATAAAAAGTTTATCTATCTCTGTGTGTGTCCACGTGAGTTTTATGCACACCATGTGTATGCAGGAGCCCAGGAGAAGATGCTGGGTCTCCTGGAACTAGAGATACAGGCAGTTCTGAGCCACCTGATGTGGGTGGTGTTCTGCCACGCTCTTCCTGACTCAGTGGACTGAAACCATGTGCCAAAATATTCCCTTCCTTGAGTCTATTTTTTCTGTTTTTCCAGTGGTCAAAGCACCACTTTCGTTTTTGTGGCTAAAGCAGCATAAAAGTAACACATACAGCCAGGCGTCGGCGGTGGCACATGCAGAGCCAGGCGGATCTCTGTGAGTTCCAGGCCAGCCTGGTCTACAGAGCGAGCTCCAAGACAGGCACCAAAACTACACAGGGAAACCCTATCTCAAAAAACAAAAACAAAAAACCCCCAAAACCCAAAAACAACAGCAATAACAAAACAAAAGTAACACACACAATAGGAAAATGGAGCAACATTAAATGTGATTTCTATCCTTAGAATGGGTTATGCTTGGGAGGGGTGGTTTGCATAATTTTAAAACTATCTTGTTAGACCAATTGATTAAATTAGAACACAAATGAAGACTAAAATATTTTATCAGTGTTGAATCTGGGTCCTCTGGAGGAGCAGTCAGTGCTCTTAGCCTCTGAGTCATCTCTCCAGGCCCATATTTTATTAATGTTAAATATATCAAAGCTTAAAAAAATCTGTGTAAGAGTACACCCATGTTATTTTTTAATTTGATTTTTAATTATATGTATATGTGTGTATGTACATATGGGTGCAGGTGCCCATAGAGGTTAGACACATCAGATCCCCCTGGAGCTGGGTGGGTGGATGTGGGCTACCTACTGGGAGTTCAACTGAGTCCATACTCTTAGCCATTGATCTGTCTCTCCAGCCTGATGTGCCTAAAAATATGTATTCAATAATATAAGGGCAAAAGTGTATGCAAAATGTTTAAAAAGTAGGATGTGAAGGTGAGAGTAGATATATATGCAAAAATGGGGCAAAATGTTGAGCTACGAGTATACTAGTGTTCTTTGTTGTGCGTGGGTTTGGGGACTTTTCTATAAATATAAAATTATTTTTAAATACAGCTTTTAAAGAGGAGAGTAGATATATAGACATTGGCCTGGAAAGATATCCAGAACTTAGTCCTTATTACTGAGTAATATCTGAGGAAAAAAAAATATTTCAGATCTATAGGTTTGTCGTATATGTTAAGTCACATGCTCAACAGCTATGCTTTGACAGATTATCTCTGGGAACATATAACAGATGAACAGGAAGGTTCACTCATACACACCCCTCCAAGTATATCTATCCTGTAGATACCACATTTACAACTCAGTGCATAGAGGTTGTGGGATGTCTTACCTACATAATTATGACAGTCTTATGTGAAATTAGTGCCCGAGTATCGAGTTACAAAGCAGGAGAATGGAGCTGGAGAGATGGCTCGGTGAATTAGGGCACTTATCCCTAGTGACAATGATGGAGTTCTGCCTTACTTCCTAAACATTTCACAGCTTCCCAAACTAATGCTCCCAACTGGGAACCAGCATTCAGAACATGAGCCAGGGGGACAGGGGGCATTTTAGATTCAAGCCGTAATACCTACAACCTGGGAATTCTCTACAGCTTTTCTTTATCTTCCATGACCTTAAAATCTCAGAAGAATGGAGCTTTCCACTTGCCTTTGTATGGAATGTTCTCATTTACATGCTTTCTTTCCTGGGTTTGTATTTTATGCTTCCAAGTCTTCCCTGCAAATCAGTTATAAGATATTCAAGTCTGCTTTCCTTTTTAAACTTTATTTCTATTTATTCATTGTGTGTGTGTGTGTGTGTGTGTGTGTGTGTGTGTGTGTGTGTGTGTGTGTGT
>CABHPR010126788.1:21652-57801 GCA_902168415.1 Peromyscus melanophrys | reverse complement strand
ATATATATATATATATATATATATATTTGGGAGGCCATTTTTTCCACATGAAAAGTTTTTCCTGAATCTCTTTACTGCCTATTCCTTTCTTAACTTTATTTCCCTGTAGAAATGTTCAGTATCTAGAGAATAAAAAAAGAAAGGAGAAATAAAAAACCTGAAGCCTGCCATAGCATTATTGGAAAGAACTAAGATTACATTTTGTAATTCTAACTTTAAATCAAGTGAATTGATTTGCATAAAGTAACATTGATAGAGGCAGATACAATACAAAACTGAATTTCTGGATTTAGAATTTCTCCCCCTACTTTTATTCTTAAGATTTTTTTCTTTTGCTCCTATGAACAGGTCATGTACTCCTCAAAAGAAGAATTTTTTAAAGAAAACTCTGGCCCACCTTTATCTCTAATGGCCCAGCTGGGAGTTGCTATAATAATCCTTTTGCTTTTATGTGGCCATCTGGAGGCCTATTAAAAACAGTATCTAAAACCAACTCCCCAAGTGTGCTGAGTTTGTAGGTTTTCACCAAGTCACCAAAACAGGACCATCTTTCTTACTATGAGGTGAATGGGCTTTGGAGAGTAAGAGCGGAGAGAGAAGACACAGCCCAGCACAGCCTGGCCTTTCACCCTGGCTGTTCTGGACAGGTAGTAAGAACCGTGGCTGATCCCAATGCATGCTTTTCAAGGGTTCACAGATCTGCAGCAAGGCTTCCTTCCATCGCGGGGGCTCTGTGATGAGATGGAAGAGGTGAGGGAACGTGGGAACTGGCGACATTGAGAACTTAATGAGGCATCATGTTTCAACTACATAATACTCATTTTTGATTTGTGTGGAAGGCAAATATGAAATATTGAAATAATATTTCAAGTTCCCAATTTTGTGGCGCAAATAGAGACACAGAATACTCTGCCCTTTCTGAAAAATAGCCCTTTCATCAAAAGCATGATCCAACTGAGTCGAGGACATAAGGGCAGGTTGTGAAATGGAATTAGATAAAAGTTGGCGTTTGTCTTTAGTAGATTATTAAAATCGCCATGGTAAGAAATCAGCTCATAAAGACAGAACAAGTTAGCAGGGGCCGCAGATCATTTGTCCCAAACAGAGGTTTTTCTCTATACTCATTAACTATCTTGCCCAGTAATGTGCTTGTAATCCTATTAAACCTGATACATCAAAAATTAAAAGAAAAAAAAATTTAGTTGCTGTCTCAAACTGCACTGCAACTCAGATCTAGGACCAAATAAGATGCATTAATTGCTTTACTGCTTCACCGCAAAGCCACTCTTAAAATATAATTCCTTAATGAAGTCCGTTAATTTGTTCATGGCAGTACACAAGCTGTTCAAAATGACACAGGATTGCACTCTGTTTTCTAACCCCTGCAGTTTCTTCTGTTAGTCACTCTGTCTTGTGTTGTTATCCCATGGATAGTAATTATTTTATAGTGGCTGTAATTAGGAGAGAATTAGGCTTGGTAAACAAAACCTGCCTTCTCCTGTTAATAGCTAAGGATAATAAATTTGGCTCTGACATTCACTATATTTGGACAAGGCTTGGCCTACTTCCAGTTTTCCCAATAAGAACTTTATTATATAATTATGCCTTGGAGGGGCTCATATTACAAGGTAATTTTTTTTGTAAAGACACATATTGCATGGCTTCCAGCCAGTAAGTGATATACTGTAATATATGCCTCCAATAAATGTTTTAAACAGAGCCTCACTGAGCAAAGCCCTGCTGGAGCTGCGTGTTGCTCTTCAGCATGTATTATTTACAGGATTTGTTTGTTGAGCTCTTCATAATGTAAATTATTTCCTTTGCTCACATTGTCCAATGTTATGACAAGTGTCTGTTTAAAAGGCGCAGTTTTTTCCATAGTGAATGATATATCTCATCTCCCATATTCCAGTCCCATAGGTAACTTCTGTCAGATGATATCCCAAAAGGGATATTTAAACAGCGTTTTATACTTTTGCAAAGATTAGCTGTTTTTTTCATAAATTGTGCTTTCTTTGCTTAAACTGATTTATTTTTTTCTATTTTTAAGACAAATAAAATTATGTCACTGCAAGCCAGATCTCTGAGATTCATGTGCCTTTTACTTGACCCTTTACTGAAAAGGCCACCCAAACTCGTATAGATCAATGATAAGACGTGGAATCACAGGCTGCTAAAGGGAAGAGAACAACATTTTAAACAGGTTCAAAAATCAAGATCATAAAAATGTAACCTCTGCTTAGGAAAATCATGAGAATGTAGGCATAAGTGACATTAACTTTAGAGCCAGGAATAAAAACATGAGATTCTAAGTAAGCATAGAGGAAAGATATGCAGTACTGTTTTCTTGAATGTCAAATTCAAAATGGGAGCCATTTGAAGCTCTTTGTTATTAAGCATAGATAGCTTACAAAAAGGATGCTATATAGCCGCTTTTTCCAAGATCCCATCCTAGAGAGAAGCTACAACATCAGGTAGGTAAACTATTCAAAACAGGTCCAGGAAGTCCCTGAAACTGACAAGATTCACTAGGGCCCCTACCTGTCAAAATTTAAAAAAAAAAAAAGCTGAAAAGAAGACTCAGACATGCCAAACTGCAAAGAATCAGACCAGACCAGATGTCTGGAAGAAGCAGAAAGCAGCTGAGATGTCTAGAAAAGGTTTAGAACACAGACACTTGGAAAGGACACTCTCCAACATATTGAGCCACCAGCAAGTTCTGTAGTGCACTCCAGGTTTTCAGCTTTGAACAGTTTCTTAGTGATGCGGCTGTCTTTGAGCCATTTCTGCTCCTGTAAGCAACCCTTCTCCTTTACTACTGCAAGTAATCCCAATAAAACTCATCGATTTACCAAATTAAACTTCGATGGTATCAGTACTTTGGTCTGTTGAAGGATCCTTATCTGTATCATGAGTAGACACGTGTGTTGCATCTCTCCAGGAAAAGTTTTGTCACACAATATGGAGGAAATAACATTTCCAAAAAGAAACTTTGGTAGTATTTAAACTGAATGTGATGTATAAAATTTGGATAACTAGCACATGCACTCCCCTCAAAATGGGTTTCTATCACCTCCCTGTAAAAGGCAAGAGTTTTCAGTGACTTGGCATCTCAGCATCCCTAGTACAATTCGCACGTGTGTCAGGTCTTACAAGTCACTTAAAGAAGGGGCCAACTGCATTTCTAAGTGGTTGAGTAGCGGTTCCTGTTTATTTGGCCATATTTTTTAGGTTTTGACTGTAGGCTCTAGAATTATGTGTATTTTTAAATTCTCTTTTGAAGGGAGACTCCATTCTTCCTTCTCTTTACCCTTTGGGAGTTGACATAAAGTAGCTACCATGAGTCTCCTAATGCCTAGTCCTCACTTTCAGTAGAGGATCACTTGAATTACAGGAGGTCTGCTCTGGGGTCAAAAGTGTCTTTACTCCATCCTTCTCCTTTCCACCCCAATGCTGACAAGATCTTGGAGACCAGAGTTCTCTGTAATTGTTCTCCCACTGTCACTGTGTACCAAGAATCAAAAAACGAGGCACATCTATCTTTCTGTTTGTTATTCAGCACAGTTTGGGCATTCAGACTTAGTGCCTTCTTCAGGAAAAAGAATTACAATTATTCTTCTGTTCCAAGAACACCATTTCGCGTCAGTAAGGCAAACTATTAAAAATGCATATTGTAAACTGACATAATTGCTAAAGAAATTTTTGGTAATTCATATTCAGTGTAACATGCATTGAATGTCTACTGTATATGCTAAAGCATCATGAAACCTGGAAGGTTTAAAAGCAGGTACATGAACTCACACACAGGCACACAGGCAAATGCTAGTTTAATAGCTCAAAGCACTTAATACAGAAATCTTGTCTATCCTCAAGAAATCCCAGAAGAATGTCAAAATCCCATCTCCTGCTCTGGCTGTGACTGCTGCTCCTTCTCTTCCTGGGTTCGCAGGAAAAAAAAAAAAAAGCACAGAGAGATTAAGTTGCATGTTCCAAATGCTGCAGTAAATCAGAGGAGATTGCCAGGACCACTGATTCTGAAGCAGTGTTGCAGCCAGTTCCCCCTTCTGTTCTTTCTCTGTTGCACCTGAATTACATCTATCCAGGCTTTAATTAGACCAAAGTACTCATTTTGCTTTTGATGATCAGTTGGTAATCAAAACTTCATTCCTAAGAGCCATAGTATCTGGAAAATAGGACCACCAGTGGTGGTCATGTTCCAATTAATAAAATACTTTTTTTCCATCAAAAAAAATATGACCTTTGTGGAATTAGCATTGAATGATAGATTTTATATATAACCAGAAAAGCAGAAAGGAAGCCAGATTCCTAATTCTTTTCCTCTTCTTTCTTTATTAGCCTTTAATATTGTAAAGTGTTTTATTTGGTTGCAAAAAAATCACTATTATATTTCTTTAGTATAATTTCTCCTGCAAATGGAATGATCATTTTGATGGCCCTGGAAATAGATTGTCAGGAAGATGAGCTTAGATCTTAAAGGAATGTCATGGAATATTTCAGATCCTTTGCTTCCCAAATGTACTTTGAAAAACAAAATTACTAACTCATGGGGGACAAAAAGGATCATAGACTTGGAAAAGGCCTATTAAGTCATCCCATTTACCCTCCCCCTGCTCATGCAGTTCCCTGGAGGTATTTGTCCATTCTTAACACCATCCTAGAGTTGTCATTCTTGTCTGAAAAGACCCCCCTCCCCCATCACACTGAAGAGAGCACTGTATGTAAAGTCCTGACTGACTTGCTGCCCTGGTCATTGCCCTTTGCACAAAATTCCAGCTAAGTAAGATGCTTCCCTGCCCCTGCCATGACCATGTTGTCCTTGAAATTTCCTATTCACAAAATCCACCTCCAACTTTAGTGTATGGAGTTGGGTCGAGATCTGGCCACTCTATTAAGTTGTTCAATCCTTCCCCATAAATCAATCCCTTTAGCTCCTTCATCATGACGGTGGCTGTTATGTGACATCCTCCCATTTTTGGACATGGTTCTCATATTGACATCTCCCAGCCCCAAACAGAGGCTGACATGAGAACTATGTTTAAACAAACATGAAGTAATCCTCACCTCCCATGAATATTCAAATGATGATACATCGGGGAGCGGGGGGGGGGGGGGGGGGGGGGGGGGGGGGGCTTCGGCATTGAATGAGGTAAAGAAAACCTCACACATAGTATTTACTTACCACTTATCCCATATTGTTTGATAACAGAAACATGTAGACCCATGGTACATCATGCACAGTAATATGTAGTCTGGCTGGAACAGACAGGAAAAAAGCCAGTTTGTATCAGAGCAGTTAACTTGGCTTCCACAATTCCTCCCCTGCTGCTCTCCTCATCCCACTTCAGCTGTATTTCACTCCATTAACTACAGCAATGGGCATTTGCACTCAATAAATGTGTGTGGGTGCGTATGTGTGTTTGTATTTGGGAAGAGTTTATGCAGACAACTCCAAATAGCTCCAAAAGGGATTGAACAATTAAAGAAACTGTTTCCCGGCCATGGATTCTTATTTCTTAAAACATCGTCTGTCAGCCTGGCTCCTGAGATTGACGTTCTGATCACAGTTTTTCTTTTAAACCCTAGGGGAATATCTTCTTCATGTCTCTGCCCAACTGTATCACTCTTTTCCTGTCTTTCTTGTAGTCTGATTGTGAGATTAATTCCCAAAGGGCTATCAACAACCACTGAGGATGTTAAAGGAGCAAGTTCAGGGGCAGGTCTTGTAAGGTTCTGAACTCTCTGCAGACTGTTGCAAGCACTTTGAACTTAAGTTTTGAAATTTCCTATTAGCTTGTGAAAATGGTAAAATAAGCTCCAACACGGGGACTTCCAACTGTGGCAAGCTTAACACAGATCTGATCTGCTTAGAGGGGGCAGAGGACAATTTGGGGTTCACCTGAGGGGGTTACTATAGTCACAGCATGGTTTAGCTTTTTTGGGAAAAGAGTGTTTGGGACACAACTTTTATGCTAACAACCTGGGCTAAAAGTTAGATTGAGGCTCTTTTATAAAAATGGTGATGAAGATGGAGATGCAAAATTTGCTTGGGACTCCCCCTGATTATTGGTCATTAGCTGAAGAAATGGGAACAAAGAACAAAAACCATCTTTATTAGTTGAACTCAGATGTGCTGAGTACTGAGCAAACCAGCCTAGGATCTTGAACTGGCCTAGATAAAGAAGTATAGACACAGATTGCAGACTCTGCCTCCAATGTCATTGTAAACTACCCTGTAGGAAAATACGAGGTACATGTTGTTAGACACTCTTATGGGTTTTATTGGAAATATCTTGGAGCAGTAAATACCCTTCTGTGGTTCCTGTGTTCTTACAGTTTTTTTTTTCAATAGGGAATGAGAATTTTAGTGTATTTTAATAAACAATTTATACTAAAAGTAAATCCAGTAACAATTGAGGCCACATCAAGCTATGAATGGCCAATGATTTACAATGAACAGATTCTAATGAGGATGCATAATGACCCTGTAAGTTTAGACAAGAGGTGTCATTAAAGCAGATTGAAGAATAGTTGGCCTTGGGGATTCTTATCATCCTTACGTTGTGAGCTTTAAGGATGATCTGTGTGGTAACTTACACTTTTCTTAAAATGAAAACCACACTCCCTTCAGTCTATAGAGATGAGAATCTGACCCCAAATGGCCTACTCTGGGTCTCTCTGTGTAGGTCAGTTTACATGGAAGCATACAGACACAGGAGGGAGCTGGGCTAGTCAGTCTGGGAGCACACAGGAGAGAAAAAAACCACACAGGTGCACAGGTCCACCTTAAACCTCTCAGCAATTTCTTCCGTTTGGGGAGCCCTCTCACTGCTCTTTCAGCGATCCCCCTTCCTCTGTTTTTTTAGTGAAGCACAGGGAAGTGTCCACTGCCATTGCTTGTGGCCCAAGAAGGTTTACTGTCTGTGTCATCCTGCTGGACAACATCTCCTCATCTGATGCAAGTAGATGGGCTCGTGTCTCTGGCCCACTGACTTTCCAGGTTGTCTGTAGAAGTCACTAAGTGGGGAAAAGCACACCTGAAGCAGGCAGTCATCTCTGAGTTCCCCCTCAGTCAGGTCAAGGTGTTTTTGTGACTGTTAAACAACATGTCCCCATGTAGAAACTTATATATAAACATTGATACTCATATGTGTTTGGTCAAACAGTCAAAACCCGAGAACCCATGGTCTTGTTCCACAGATAGAAGATAGATTTACAGTGTTATTATGTGTCTGGAACTACTCTGGGTATGTAGAAATTCCATCTCATTGGAAACATACCTCAACTGATGTTCCCATATCCCATTGTAACCTTCCAAAGGACACATACACATGCCTCAATGTCTTTCCAAGTACTTACCAACCAGCTCTTCTGTGTCCTAAAAAAGCTCAATTCAATGCTGCCTCTGGGCCTCTGTGTTTGCTGATGGCTCCGTCATATGCTTGTCCTCCAGCTTGTTCCATAACCAGCTCCATTCCTTGATCCAGGACTATCGCCGGTGGGTTACTCCAGCAATCAGGTTTTCTCTATCACACTCTAGTACTTAATTTCCTCCATCATACTTATCCTTATATGAAATCCTCACTGATTACATGTTTATGCATGCATCATCTAAGTCCATCCACTGACTTGTAATTACATAAGTACAAAGATTGCATCCTCTTTGTACTAACCAAGTACCAACACATAATATGCTCTCAATAAGATTTTTAAGAAATGAGTTCCCGGGGCGTTCACGTGGGCAGGCCTGGCCTGCGGGTAGACCAGGAATGGTTACCAAGACTCAGAAAGTAGACCTGGGCCCCCAGCTCCCAGAGAAGAAGAAAAAGAAGGTGGTTGCAGAGGTCACAGATCCAGAGACTCAATACTCAGTCTTAAACAGTAATGATTATTTTGTCCATGGCTCTCCTCCAAGGGCCACATCCCCCTCTAACAATGTGGGTGAAGGGCAGGTCTCTGAGATGCCACTGGGCAAGAGAAAGAAGAAGAAAAAGTCCCCTAGTGCTCACTTGGGGGAGCGCCTGGAGTCTGAGGCCACAGGAGCAGGACGGAAAAAGTCCTCCAGCCCTAGAAGGCAGGTCCATGAGCAGTTAGCAGAATGCCTCAGTGGAGAGAAGAAAAAGAAGAGGAGGAAGTCCTTACCACAGGCTACCTCCCAGTGCTCAGGGCTGAAGACCTCCCTAGACCCCAAGCATGCTGAGAAGGTAAGCAAAGCTGGTAAGAAGTCCAAAAAACACAGGAAAGAAAAAAAGGTTCTGAACACTGAAGCCTTTCCTCCCCAGGACCCTTGGCTCTGTGAGGCTGGGGATGCTCTGCACCCATGCTTAGGGTAGGCAGAGGCCGGGGAGCAGGCAGCTTTGGGGCAGAAAAGGAAACAGGGGAGATCCAGAGAGCACAGCATGAAGAAGAAGAAGAAGAAGAAGAAGAAGAAGAAGAAGAAGAAGAAGAGCCACCAAGAGGGAGACATCCTCCCAGTCCACTCCAAGCTCTCCATGGAGAATGGGCTAAAGAAAGGAAGTAAGAAGTCAGTCAGAAGTGAAGCTTTGGACTATATCCCTATAGACAGCCCAAAGGCCTCTGGAAAGAAAGGCAAACCCAAGAAAAAGGTGGACCAGCCAGATGGTGAAGGGCTGACTGTGAGAAGGAAGAAAAAGAAGAGGAAAGAGTGTGAAGTAAAGGAAGACCCTGGGCAGGAGGAAGAAGAGGAATCGGACACAGACCTGGAGGTAGTACTGGAAAAAAAAGGCAACATGGATGAGGCCTGCATAGATCAGGTGAGGCGGAAGGCCTTGCAAGAAGAGATTGATCGTGAGTCGGGCAAGACAGAGGCTTCAGAACCCAGGAAGTGGACGGGAACCCAGTTTGGCCAGTGGGACACTGCTGGCTTTGAAAACGAAGAACAGAAGCTGAAATTCCTGAAGCTTATGGGTGGCTTTAAGCATCTTTCCCCATCATTCAGCCGCCCTCCCAGCATGTCTAGCAGGTCCAATATGGCCCTGGACAAGAAGTCTTCAGACACACTCCAGCAGAATCTCCAGCGGGACTATGACCGGGCCATGAGCTGGAAGTACAATTGTGGGACTGGCCTGGGCTTCTCCTCTGAGGCCTGCAAGGTCTTCTACATTGACCGGAATGCCTCCAAGTCTATCAAGTTGCAAGATTAAATTTTACTGTTTTGTTCCTGTTCTTGATCAGTTTTGCATCTGCCAAGTTGGTCTGAATTAATCACCTGCAGATAATTGAGGACCACTCACGATGAGTTTTGGACAAGCAGGTGGAAGCTGCTTGTGTGTCAGGAGCCAGTACCAGTGGCTAAAACCTCCTATTTTCTATATTAAACCTTCCATCTCTTTGGGTGAAAGTGTTTTAAGTAATAGTAGCTAGCAGTTGTTGACATATGCAGGGCCCTGACTAAAGTGTTTTCCTGCATTGACGTCTTTAAACCTAATTATGGAATGGGTGCTATTCTCCTCTCCATCTTCTAGATGCCGAAAGTTAAGTTCAGGGATAAAGTAATAAAATTGCCCAGAGTCACCTTCCATTAAGTGCCACCAAGAGTATATCACCCAGCATCACCAATGCCATGGTCCCCATGGAAGACACGGCATCACCCCATGCCGTGTCTTCCATGGGGACC
Source organism: Peromyscus melanophrys (assembly GCA_902168415.1). Taxonomy (NCBI): domain Eukaryota; kingdom Metazoa; phylum Chordata; class Mammalia; order Rodentia; family Cricetidae; genus Peromyscus; species Peromyscus melanophrys. Next base: position 48,146 of record CABHPR010126788.1, on the reverse strand, counting down.
AACAAGTTTGTTTCCTTTGTCCTCATCAGGAGGCTGGTGAGGTGCACCAGGCAGATGCGGCCAAGCTTCTCCTCTGTGGGAGATAGACCTCTGCGCTGGCTGCTTTCCTGCTGTCATCCTTCCTTCGGAGTGCTGTGCTTGGACCTGATGTGCCTGAGCATTGACTGGACCTCAGACAAGGCATTGAACAGCAGGGAATCCTGCATGTGGACCCTGGCAGAGTCTCAGCAGTGTGTTCACAGGACGGACAACCTTGGACATCTTGTGTGAAATCAAATGTAAGGAGGAATGGAGAAGAAGGTACTTCATCTGCTGTGGGCACTGTCCCCACCCTGAACTACACAGCCATCTTCAGGGAGCTTCAGATTCAGAGATCTACATGACCTGACTTTCTCTTCTACCTTTCGGCAGTCTGGCATTGAGGCTCACATAAGGACGTCTTCCTATCTCTTGGCCTGGCACCTCACACAGACATCCCATTGCAGGCCTGATCTCCCTGGTCTAGCCAGGGGTTTGGGGAGTAGAGGGATTGATGCTGTACTCATCCAGAACATTCATTCTTCTGGCTCCATCCTCAGCGTTTATGTAATTGAGCTGGTGGGAATATGGCAGAAATGATTCCAGGCTGCAAATGCCCCATAGTATTTCAGAGTTGGGAGAAAACCCTCTTTACAGCCAAAGAAACTTCCAGCAGCCCCTTAAGGAAACCTTTTATGGCTTCATTCAGTTCTGTGTGGTTGTTTCTGTAGCGGCCCCTTTAGTAAGGGAGATGCCCCTCAGGCCAGCCAGGGAGAGGATGAGGTGTTCAGTACTACCACGTGGGCAGCAATGGTGAGACTGTGCCTGAAGCAGCTGCCTCTACTCCACCCTGTCCCGCCCGTCGGCATGGGCCATGTCACATCCTACAGATACGTCAGCTAGCAAAGACTAGCCACTTCCCTCAGTCTTCCATAGATTTAACCTCAAGATACAAAAAAGTGGCTACCTTCATTCTCAGAGGGCAGAATTCCAAATTTGAATCAACCTCTAGACCAGTGTTTCTCAATCTGTACGTCATGACCCCTACAGGCGTCTCATATCAGATATTTATGTTTACAATTCATAACAGCAAATTTACAGTTATGAAGTAGCAACAAAGTAACTGTGGTTGGAGGTCAGCACAACATGAGGAACTGTACTGAAGGGTCACAGCATGACGAAGTTTGAGAACCGCTGCTTCAGATAAATTTCTTTTGGCCTTGATCAACCAGCACTGGGAACTGGCTGTGTAACTCCAGTAGTTCGTGTTCCCAAGAGGTCACACTCCAGTTTGAGTGTGCCTTAGCTCATCAAAAACTTGCACACGGCCATCTCTTGGGTGGTAGAGGATAGATGGGTTGCCATCTCATGCCATGTACACCTTGGTAACTCATCAAAATGTGAGGGCCAGATCTTCCCTTCCCTGCCACATGTCTCAGTGCTGAAGGACTTGAACTTGTAGCTTGGTGTCTCGGCACTGGCTTAGGTGCTCTGTTTGCTCACCCTTCTCTATGCACAAGAATTGGAGTCTGTAAGCAAAGAAGGCTGTAGGGCCTCCTTGAGGAGTCCAGCCTCGTCTCAGCTTCTCACAAGTGTGGGCACTGAATGGCTGTGCTTCTTTTAACTGGGCTCCTGTCCAACCAGCAGTGGCTTGAGCTGCCCTACCCCTTCTTTCCATGTCCTGTCCCTTGCCCGGAACTTCAGTCTTCTGTGTGATGTCCATATGTGAATGTGGGAGGTCAGTGACCCAACACAGACCTTGAACCTGGCTGTCTCTCTCAGGCATTTCTCACCACTTACTGTTAATCTATAGCAATATCCTTGTCCACAGACACTCAAAATCTCATGGTTCCTACCACTTTGTTCTTGAGCTGATTTCTGTGCAGTGTCTACTTGGGTCCATGAGGCCCTCCTCTGTGGCTATCTTTTTACACCCTGACTGACCTGTTAAAAGTATCTCCCGATTACACAGTTGTCTCCTAGAGGAGGGTATGCACTCAGCTCTACAAGCTTCATACTAAGCTTGTGGCAGGCAGAACACTCTGCACCCTCACCCTTTTGGCAGAAGGGAATTAAGGTTACTAGTCAGATGAATTTGAAATAAGATCCTGGATTACCTGAGTAGACACTTCACAAAATTCCTTAACTAGAAAGTGGCAGAAGAGTCAGTGTGGAAGAGACTTGGAAGCCACAGACAGCCACTTGGGAAGGAAAAGACCACAAGCCAGGAACATGAGCAGCCTTTAGAAGCTGTGCAACACTTCTGCCAGAGCACCCACAAAGGAACTTAATCTTGTTGAGCTTGACCTAGCCCGGAGGGACCAGTGAGTTGTGACCAACAATTGTCAGATGGTTAAAAACCACAAGAAGCCACTGTGCATGTGATTTGTTAGAGTAGCAAGAACCAGGAACTAAGGACATGGCCCTGTTTTTCATTTCCTGAAAGTCTCTTCATCATATGTCCTTCCTAAGGGGAGTAGATGACGTCCCATGGAGATGGGTTTTCAGAGGCCAGCCTGTCAGTGAGTCAAGGAAACTGCTCCAGTCCATGCTTCTGTCCAAGGCAGCAGCAGGATTCTGGCCCTGTGCTGTGTGTCCCTGGTGCTGGGCTAAGCTGAAGTTAACAAAGGAGCACTGGGAATTCTCTGGGCCAACGTTGGGAGCTGCTGCTGTCCTATTAGGCAGCCTTGAGGTGGATTTCACGGTGCTTTCTGGGTTCTGGTGTTCGTTCACAGCAGAAGAGGCATTCTTCAGTATCTGGTTTTTTACTTTTGTTTTTCAGACTGGCTCATTTATCCCAGGCTGCCCTCAAACATGTAACTGAGGACCTTGAACTCTTGATCCTCCTGTCTACCTCCTTAGTACTGGGATAATAGGTGTACCCCCACACTTGGTTTATGTGGGCCTTGTGCATGCCAGACAAGCGTCCCACCATGAACTGAGCCATGTCCTCAGCCTCATCTGCTGTTTGGTTGGTTGGTTGGTGTTTTTTTAATGACAATTTTCTCAACTCCTTGGGGTGGTGGGAACTGTCATCAGATTGGCCTCAAATACACAACAGAAACCCTGGTTTTATATGTGTAAGCACACGAGTTTATATATAAATGATTTTAATTTCTACTTTCTGAGATTAGTTATGTATAGTGTATAGTGTTTCAGAGAAAAGATTAATAAAACTCATGCTTAAAGCACAAAAAAAAAAAAGAAAGAAATGAGTTCCCACTAGTTTGGTTGTCCCTGCATGTTTCCCCATCATAATCCTGATGCACTTGCTCATAGAATCCCTCTTCTCTCTCTTTGATTGGACTCCTGGAGCTCTGTGTAGTGTTTGGCTGTGGATCTCCACATCTGCTTCCATCAGTCACTGGAGAAAAGCTCTGTGATGACAGTTAGGACATTCACAGATCTGGTCACTGGGGTAAGCCAGTTTAGTTCAGGCACCCTCTCTACTATTGCTAGTAGTCCAGACTGGGGTCATCCTTGGGGATTCCTGGCAACTTTCCTAGCACTGGGTTTCTCTCTATCCCCATGATATCTCTCTCTATCATGGTATCTCTTTTATTGCTTTTTCCCTCCCTCCCTGTTCCAGCTCATCTATCCTATTCCCTTATGTTCTCATCTCCTATCCCCTACCCTCCATTGCCCACTCCTCTTCCCCAGTTTACTCATGGAGATTTCATCTATTTCCCCTTCCCAGGGTGGTCCAAATTCATGAAAGTTGGATCAATGGCTGTGGAGCCTGTATGGGACTGGACTAGGACCTTTGCATGGCGAAACAGTTGTGTAGCTTGATCTGCTTGGGAGGCCCCCTGGCGGTAGGATCAGAATCCATCTCTGGTGCATGAGCACAATGGGACACCTCCTGCAGCCTTGAGGCAGGGGGAAGGGCTTAGACTTGCCTTTATTGATTGTGCCTCCCCATGGGAGGCCTTGCCTTCTTGTGGGTGGGAGTAGAGGTGGGTTGGGAGGGGGAGGCTGGGGGAGTGGGAGTAGGGAAGAGGGGGATCTTTGATTGGTGTGTAAAATGAATGAAAAATTTTTCTTAATTAAAAAATAATAAAAATAAAATAAATGGGTTAACGAAAAAAATGAGAGTGCTTAATTAGCCTTTGGCAGATGCCAATAACTTGGGGCTACACAATGTAGAGGACTCTAAATCATGGATATTTAAATCTGCCTCAGAGAAGAGAAAGCACAGATGACTTTGCTCTTTGGTGGCATCTGAGCAGAACCCAGCAGAAAGCACAGACGGCACACAGATCCTGGAAGAAAACTGTTGCAATAGTGTAGTAATGAGTTACATCTGTCCAGGTATCAGTAGACACAGCAGAGGGTGAGTGTGCTGATGGTGTGAGAGTGAGCTGTAGAGTCCCTCGCTTGATAAAAAGCAATCATGTTCCTTCTCTGCCGTCCCTGTGGGGTCCATTCACTTGGAAGAGTAACTGCAGTGTGTTCCACTACAGCTACTAGGTTTGCTGAGATGGCTAAGAGACACAAGTGTCAGCCACATGTTTCCCTTTAGTAATGGTCCTGGCTGGTAACCAATTCCACAGAAGTGTTCTATAGCCTGAAAACTTGAGAGGCCAGCACAGCAGCTACCTTTTTATGCTTTTCATAACAAATAATACGACATTGTGAAGAAGCATGGGGGGAGAGGGTACCAAACAGGGCCCTTCAAATAAAAGCAAAGATCCCTAAAGATACAGAGGCTAACAAAGGAACACTGCAGCTGTTGTGAATGTTGTGCGTCTCCATCCTCAGCCTAGTACATAAGGGGATGCCTTCAGTTAGCCGTTGCTGTCCCTGGGCAGAGGTGAGCGGGATGCTGTTTAATAACAAAGACAGTCCCCAATGATGGCAAGTCTAATTACAGGAGAAAAAAAAAGCTCAGAGAAAGAAAGGGTTTGGTTTCCTCAAGACATCATTTTATCACCAGCCTGACATGGGAACTTCAAGGGTCATTCCTTTACAGTCACTAAAATACCAAAACAGTCACACAAGTGGCACAGAGGCCGCAGCCAGAGCCCCCGATGCTTCATTTCGGAAGGCATCTTCTCACAATGGCAGCCTTTAAAAAATTGTTTTCCTACTTTTAATTAAAGAAACTATTTTGTTCCTCTGGATATGTGTAAGTGGTCCACAGGACCAAGAGAATAAGTGTGGTAGGGAGGAAAAGTGGTGATCAAGCAAACCCCTCTAGCAGGGGACTCAGGTAGGGGGAGTGAGCCAGGGATTTAAGGTATCAAGGAAAAGAATACATAATGCCACTTGGTTTTTGAGACAATTTCAGAATTAGGAAAACCTCCTGCCATGTACATTAAATGATTATTATTTTTTCTCAAATGAAGAATAATCTTTGAAAGTACCCATCCTCTGTTATTAAGTATACTATGAAGAAAAAGATGGATAATGTCTCAAGCCCCAGCAAGTCTTACAATATCATCATTTCTCCTATAGCATCTCCCAGTAAAAATATTAATTACAGTTACCCTATGAATATAAATCACCAAAATGTCATTTTTTAAAATACGTGCCACAATCCTAATTTTTAAAATTCAGATAGGGGCTGAACTGGACTGAATTCAGGAGGATATATCATGTACAAAATGGAAAACTCAGGAGTAAGCTCCAGGTCATACACTGGTATCTGGAAACATAGGCATCTTCTAGATACCATAAATTTCAGAGTTACATGGGAAGCAGATTCATGCCTATCAACTCCTGGAATTTTGTTCCTGTGTAAATTCCAACCTGATCCTTCTCAGAAAAATTTAGACTCAAAGAAGTTCAAAGTCCTATGACCTTTGAGGTTTGGGTATAGAGGAGAAAAGTGATGTTTGTCCTGCTAAGGCAACAGCTACTAGGATTCAGATAAACAATATGATACTTTGTTCACTGAAATTCCTTACACCTGTTTTTGCACACACCCCCACCTGCTCACCTTGCATAGATAAATAGTACTAGAAAATGTGGGCATGGAAGAGAGAATCCGCCATCCCTCTGCAGCACCAAGAATGCCCTTGGACTGTCTCAGACACTTGAAAATAAAGAACAGGAGCCATTGTCAGGAAAGGCAAATTCCTCTGAGTGTCTCTCTGCTACTGGGGATGAATCTGTAAAGCACACAGCTCATTCCTGTTCTTGGTCTCATATGAGGGAAAGCTGCAGCTTTGGGTTGTGGACTTTGAGAACACCCTGCTTTTATCTCCTTGTTTCCGTGTTTTCTGCTGCTTTCTGCTTTCCTGAAGAGTGGAGGCAGAACAATCTGTGAAAGCGAAACTGAGAGCCTCTTAGGAGAGCATTTGAAAATCTTCCAATGAGTTCCCTTTGTCCTCAGGAAAACACATCCAACCTCGTTATCTTAGCCAAAAAGGTTCCAGGTAGCCTGATGGAGCATCACCTCCAACTCACTCACTGCCTCTCCCACCAGTGCTGGTCCCCTTAAGCCCCTTTTCTCCACTAGGATGGAGACGTGGCTCTTCTGTGTCACTTGACATATTGTCATCTTTTGACAAGTTACCTCCCTAGGTAAACTCTAAAGCACTTTCCTCAGCTACAGTGTGCCCTTTTCAGGATGTGCTCTGTCTAATATCTTCATGGTCTGGTCAGCAGTGTTGCCTCTTAATATCATCTGCTTCCCTAGCCTCCTGTTGTAGTAAAGCTCCCAGACAAGAACTTGGGAGGCTGTTTTTGTACCCTTAGGATGCAGCACGATGTTCTATATAGTTAACCAATTGGCAAATAGGTGAATGAATGAGAAGAGAACACTTCCATTTGTTTACAAAAACATTGAATTTTTAAAGAAGGTTTTTGGCACTATGTAAACTGCCAGAAAACTGATTAAATCTTACAGATGGAAGAACTAGAAAGGGAGAGTTATGGTCTCATTAAAATGATTAACAATTATTTAACCAGACTCCTTTGACAAACTTAGGAACTCTCTGCATTGTGTTTGACTTCTTTTATAACAGAAATGGTTGAGGATGGAGGGATGCTTCTAGAACTAGTGTTACTTCTAGAACTATTCATTAACACTACCACAGTGTGAGTACTTGCCTTAGCAGAATCCAATCTGTTGCAGAGAATATACCGACAGGAGTTAAGAAATGAACTTTATAAACTTACCTTGGAATGTCTGGTGCTCCATTTGCATGAAATTTTAGGAATCACAAGGATAAATTCAACAATGAATTAACTAACTGGAATTTAAATAATATTCAATGTTTTCACTGTCTGGTTGAGTCTATATTCATGCAGGAAGGTGTTTAAGTGGTGAGAGTGTCTTTCTTAGGCTAGTGAGGTGACTCTCCATTCCCCAGAGATCTTTAGGACCAGGGCTGGTTACCCAAAAACCAACTACTCTTAGTAAATTGAGTCTGACCTTCTGGGAGGTAAAAGAGATGGAGGCTGTGCTGAAACCCAAAGACACCCCTAGACACCATTTCTTCCTAGATCTTGCAATAAATATCCCTTCCTTTAATGACTTCTCCTCATCTATCTTCTCTATAATAAAAATAAAATTATGGACAGAGCATTTAGCTTTTGAATTCTGTGGGTTGTTCTATGAACTATCAAAGTAGGGAGGAGGGTCCCCAAAATTGATGGTTAGTCATTCAGAAGAACAGGTGTCCTAAGATGCCTGGGGATCCCCAGCATGTGGCTAGTATCACCCTAGCAGAGGACTGAGTCTTTAACTTAAGGAATTTCTACTAACTGCAGAGGATAAGCATTAGTATCTTATTACTTTGCACTCACTTCAGGATTCCAGAGGACAACTGTTTGTTTCTTGAAGATGCTAAAGCCATCTCTTCACTCATTATATCTCCAAGAGATCTCAGTGCTTCTTTTAGTATGTCTGATGCACCATGAGAAGCTTTTATGGTTGCTAGTCTCTACTTTGTTTGAACTCATTTTCTTTGATCAATTTTTATTCATCTGTGCATTCTACAAGTTTTATTGAGCAATTACTATGGGCCAGATATTATTTATCATCTTGTGTGTTAGGGTACACCAGTGCACAAGACAAAAATGTTTCATAATCTGTACCCCACAACCTGTTGGCAAAGACCAAGACTTTCCAGAGAAACTCATGTGAAGAATGATGGATTATATCCCTTTATCACTCCTGTATATGTTTTCCCTTTCCTTAAACCAAAAATGGTTACAGTCCTTTCTCTTTCATATTTAAGTACTTCTTTTTTTTTTTTTTTTTTAATAAAATCTTCCATTGTGTGGGCTTAGGAATAACACAGGGACAAAGACTAGCACTGTTCTTTTAAAAATTCCTACTCTATCACTGTCCCAGGGAGTCTGATTTTGATCCTCTTCCTCAATACAGAAACAAGGCACTATATTGTATTGCACTACTCTTTTCTTCAAAAATTCCTTCATTTCTTTTCATTCAAGATAGGAAGCTTCCAGTGTATTTGAAAAATTCCCTCTGTCTCCATGTCTTTCCTTCAGACATCTAAAGAATGTGGCTACGCATACAGGATTTAACAGGATCAGTAAAAGCCATCTACACTTAGAATAGTAATCTTTGCTTTGTTAGGTCCTACTTCACCGCAAATATTACACATGCTAATGTAAAGTCTTCATTTTTCTTAAAGATTTTTAGTTTTTCATTGTATTATTCTGTCCTTTGTCTACCTTAAGGTATCTAAGATTATTCAGGATATGTTGAATTTAATGTTTAGCATTCATATTTATTAATAAGATAAAATTATTCATGTGTACAATGTTCACCAATCCTATTTTCACCTTTATTTAATGTAGGATATTCATACACACACACACACACACACACACACACACACACACACACACATACACACACACACATACACACACACAGTTACTTAGCTAAACAGCTGAAATATTATCCATATGTGTGTGAATGTTTGTGTATATATGTATGCATGTATACATATGTATGTACAATGCTTAGTACTGAAAAAGCAGAGAACAGGTTTTTAGCATAACTTCTTTTGTTGTTTTCATTATTGAAGTATGGGTTGCTTCTCTATGCAAAATCCTTTAGACTGTTTTTTTCTTAAAATAACTGGTCAAATAAATAATTTGAATATTTATGTCCTCAGGGGAACGTAAAAAGTACCGTTTGCTTTAGTTGACTAATTAACTTTGCGCAACATTGACATAGCGACTGCCTTAATATTCTCCTTTCCAAGTATACTTCCTATTGAGATGACGTCAAAGGACTTTGCTGTGTGGACAGACCCATAAATCTACCTAGTTTCAAACTGAGATGAAGATCTCCAAACTTAAATTCGGTATAGGTCATGGGCAGTGCAATGAATCACATTCTCCAAAGACATTTGACCTGACTGCAAATTATTCCCATGTTTTGTAGATGCAACAGCCTGCGTAGGGAAACTGGCCTTTTTGCCTGCAATCCCTTGCAAATGATGTATGGCTACCCAATAACACACAGAGCCAAGTCTTGGATCTTGATACAGGTGCCATTTAATGAAATAGAATGAGGCACTTTTGCCTTACTTGTGACAAAAATTACATTTGGCTTTGGCAAACAATACATAAATTCCTACTATGTGTGGATACTTCCAGATGAGAACTCAGCATAATGGCTCATTCACTTTTTACTAGCTAGCAGAAACTAGCAAATAACAGAATACCAGTTCATGCTGAGGGATTCTCTTCTTGTTTGCTGGAAAATGCCAAATGATCAGCAATATCCTTGCAGTTCATTCCGCTTTAGTGCAATTCCTGGCAAAGGTGATTACCGAAACACTGATGAACTACTAGCCTACAAAAACACTCAAATTTTAAGGTGGTCAATTCCACATTTTTAAAGAAAACACAAAGCATATAACAGACAGGTGCATTTGATAACACTTCAGGCTGCAAGCCCACCCCCACCCCATATGAAACAATAAATGTGGCCAAAATAATCCACTGTAAAATGTGCTTGCCAGAACAGACTTTGGGTTTGTTCTGTAGACAGAGAACTATACTCTGGTTGTTTTTGTCTACACACACTCCCACATTAGTACTGAGAACACGAACGTTCTCAGTGAATTTGCTATCAGACTCAGACCATCACATCTTTCTGAACAAGCGTTGGTTTATTAAGGTTAACTTATATCTGACTTTTTTTGTACAAATGGAGACAAGATGTCATTTTGCCACCACTGTCCTTCCATTTGTGCACCTCGAATGCACCTTAAAGTATAGACTCTAAGAGAGGAAGCTTTAGTGACTTCGGTATATAGGCCTTTTTACAAACTGCTTAAAAGAAATCATAGAATGGATGGAGAAAAATATCTTCATTAACTATTCCATTCTTAGAAATTGAAATGGATGTTTATTTACTGCCACATAAATCAGGTAATGGGAGATATAAAGTATAGAATGGGAAACATTTTATTTGGACAGCCTTCTTAAATGTAATTGTTTAGGGTTTTTTTTTGTTTTTGTTTTTGTTTTTAGAATTTCATATATGAGTTTTGCATTTCTGAAGGCATTCATGGACCAGGGCAAAATCCCATCATGCTTTGATTTCTTGCTCTGAGGTTAAGCCTTTCTAAGTAGTCTTTAACTTAAATGCAATGTGCAAAACCTAAGATAAATGAGTTATAATTCTGTTGACATATTAGCTAGTTGGAGCACCTTGAGCTAGTGCCTAAGCATATCTGAATTTCTGATTTGTATTTGTTCAGTATGTTGATCACAGGAGTCCATAGCGTAGTGTCGAAAAGCTTGAAGAACACAGATTAGAAAGCCAGGTTCTTTCAATCTCACTTCAACCAAAGCAGCTCAATGCTCTCATAATCATTCTCATAATCAATTTCTAAATAGGATTTTGTTTGGCAAGTATTATTTGTTTTTGACATTAAAGAAACAATTGTAATACTGCTAGGTCGGGAAGACAACTTTCACCAGATCTCCCTTTTTGTTTTCTTGCCCCTTTATCTGATTAGGGCTACAAGTCCCCACGTAATTCACCTCTTTCCATTTCTAGTAAACAGGCCAGAGCAGCAAAACTAAGCTGGGTAGATGGGTCTTCCTTAAGACATGGTCCAGATTTCATTTGCACGGGAAGTCTTAAAAAGCTGTCCAACTTTTGGCACCGCATCATTGAACTTAGTAAGAGAACTTTGGAGATTTTTTATGGTAGCTTATTTTAGTCTACATTAGTAATTCATTTTATGACATATCAGTTTCCTCTCATGTCAAGTTGCATTTTGTACAATAGATCATACTTGAGCACATTTTCCATCTCCCACAACAATATAGAATATTTGTGTAGGATGTTGTCCAGTCTATAAACAACTGAGAGATATGGTGTATGCCCCCACTCCTAATAACTATTCATCTCTGCCACGTGGCTCATTTCAGCTCCATTTTATTCTAGTTTTCAGAGAAATATAACAATGGTGGTAGTCTGTTCCTGATGTCACATCTCATGTCATTGTAGGTTCCTGGCAGTCAGCCTTCTTCACTCCTTCTTTGGTCTTCAGTATAAACATTAATATATGCATTAAATTACCTTACTGATTTTCTCTTGCTATCCCTTGCCTACAAAATGCCCTTAATCTGCATTCTCTGGCTTCTTTCCTTCCATGTTGACTTCAGATTCAGATTCACACAGGCCCCTGTCTCCTTGCCTGTGCTTTCAGGCAGATATATCAATACATCAAATTCATGTGACTCAAATTAAACCTGTCCTCTTCCTCTCCCCATTTCTTACCACTTCTCTCTTCCAGAGAGTCTATTTAAGCCCTTTGTTCTTAAAGAAACTATGTTTAATTGCTTTTCTCTAAAATCTTTTCATTTCTTTCTCAAATTTTGTATAATAAACTAAAAAAGTCATTAGAGGGACAATGCTGGTTTGGAGCAATGGTTTGATGATTATTTTCTACTGTTATTTTTCCTCCCCTACTTTCTTCCATAACTTTGGTAGTGAAGAAAGTTTCAACCTTACTGGCTTAAAATTCAAACTTGACTTGTTTTCTGCTTGGTCAGCAAGTTTTTTCATTTCCTTTTCTCTATAACCTCTGGACAGAAGTTTGCTTGACTGGTTCCTAGAATCACTCTGTCCATCTCTTTGCCTTGCTGCTTCTATTTTGCAGCCCTCTCTCAAAACTACTGTGACATTTATGCCATACAACTTACTACCAAGGTGTTTTCAAATTAACTGAAAATTTCAGTATTTTTTTATGATTATGAATATAAACTACTGAGCCATGTAGCATATAACTGTGATCACAGCTCTTGAGATACTGAGGTAGTAGAATCACGAATTCATGGCTATTTTGTGGTATGTAGAAAGACTTTCTCTTAAAAGAAAATTCAAATATGCATATAGTATACCCATATCTGTGCAGTTTGACAACCATGTATATCATGTAAATGTTTAAATTAGGGGAAACGTAGATACCTCCTCAAAGTTTATCATTTCTTTATGACAGAAACATTCACAATGCTCTGTTTATCTTTTGGAAAAATAATACATAGTACATTGTTTTTACCTCTATAGTCACTCTACTAAAACAGCACACCAGAACTGCTGTGCTTTGGGGGGACTATGCTTTAATACTCATTGATCAACATTTTCCATTCGCTACTCTCCCCATCTTCCCATGATAACCATCATTCTACTCTCAATTTCTGTGAATTAAACACTTTTCTATTTTTCTTTTATTGAAAATACATATTTTTGGTACATTATATTCTGATTATAGTTTCCCCTCACCCTACTCCACTGAGATCCTTCATACCTCCCCAACCTCCCCAATCCACACTCTTTCTTTCCTCGGGAAACAAAGAGGTATCTAAAGAATATCAATAAAATAAGATAAAACAAAACAAATAAACTGGATAGGACAAAACAAACAGAAGAAAAGGAGCCAAAGAAAGGCATGAGAAATACATTATAGTGGCAGAGACACACAAACAAAATTTTCATATATGAGTAAGAGCATGTAGTTCTTGTCTATCTGTCTCTGGCTTATTTCTCTTACCTCAATAACCTCTAGTTCCAGTCATGTTGTAAATTACAGAGTTTCAGCTTTTTAGTGACCAAATACTATTCTATTAGGTCTATGCCATTTTTCAAAAATTCATTCCCCAATTGGATATAGTTGTTTCCACTTCTCAGTTACTGTGAATAGTGTCACAATAAATTTGGGAGGGCAATGCCTCTTCCCACACTGATTTCATTCCCTGGTCAGTATTCCTGATGATGGAGTAAAGCATCATATGGTAGCACTATTTTTAATGCTTTTAGGGACTATCACAACCTCTATCTTTTATGTAATAGCTATAAATTTTACATTGCCACTAATAGTGTACAAGGATTCTCTTTTCTCCAAGCTTCACCAGCATTTGTTATCACTTCATTAATAGCCTTTCTTTCTGAGACGTAGGGTAAAATCTCAGTGTAGTTTTGATCTGCATGTCCCTGATATTTGGAGATGTTGAGAGTTTTTTATATACTTTTTGGCCACCTCTCTCTCTCTCTCTCTCTCTCTCTCTCTCTCTCTCTCTCTCTCTGTCTCTCTGTCTCTCTCTCTCTGTCTGTCTCTCTCTCTCTGTCTCTCTCTTTGTCTCTCTCTCTCTGTCTGTCTCTCTCTCTCTGTCTGTCTCTCTGTCTCTCTCTCTCTGTCTCTCTCTCTGTCTCTCTCTGTCTCTCTCTCTCTCTCTGTCTCTCTCTCTCTCTCTCTCTCTGAAAAATGTTTATTTATGTCTACCATTCAATTTTTAACTGTGCTAAGTGTTTTTTAGATATTGAATTTTATAAATTCTTTTTGCATTCTGGATATTAATCTATTATATGTGTAGTTTAGAAATATTTTCTCTTATTCTGGAGTTGTTTATTTTTCCATCTCATATTAAGAGTTTCTTTGGTGTGAAATCAGTTACTTCTCAAATTATTATTCTCTGCCAAGCCTTTATAAAAAGAATGAGATATTTAGGGAATACAGTATCCTGGCTAAAAATAACAGAAAAAAATAACAAAACTGATGTAAAGAATAACAGTTTTCTGTCTTAGTGTAAGAAGCACAGAAGTTAACGTGGCTCCACATTGGCCACTTTGGTAACTTAACAGTGAAATAAAAGAATTATGACCTGTCTTTCTCTTCCATATTTATTGTGTTAGCCATACTCTTAGACAATCTCAAACAATTCGTGTCTGCCATGCTTCCAAGTTAAAAAAATAATCATCTGTATAGGGAGGAATTCTTCATTGAAAAGCAAAAACAATTTCTCTTAAAGATCTCATCTTAACACTGCCTGAAAATAAGTCACACACTAACCCCTCACCAATCTTGCTTAACAGAATAAATGAGATGCCTTAGACAATTACAAGTGGGAGACTCGTAGACACTTGAGCCAAGTTAGGACCCTGCCTGCAGAAGAGAAGTAATAAAGGTAGGTAGGAAGTTACAAGCAGACACCCATTTTACAGACCCTGTACCTGGTGGAGCCCTGAGCCTTTGTAGTTCTCATAAGCCCTGTTGCCCTTAAAGCCAAGTTATGAATGAACCTTAGCAGTTTGAGTCCACTCTGAACTGTGTAATTACCTTCTGTCTTTAGTTTCTATGATTAACGCAGACAAATTAATCCTTTTCTCTTCTTAATGTGTGTAGGGAAAAAGTGTCTTTTAAGCTAGACGTGGCAATCAGGATTCAGGATGGGTGTTGTGGTGAGGTGAGGAAAGCATGGGATAAATTAAAGAGGTTCACACACTTACCTTTCAGGAGTGCCTCTTTAAAGGCTAGACCCTACACACCTTGCTTCCTGGACCCTGGTTCACCCCCAGAGTGACTATATCATAATGTGGCTCTTTTCTATAGTGGATAGCATGAGATTAGTCTTACTATACCTGTCATTCATTCAGCAACACAATCTTTATTTTCTGTGAGACAATAGTAAAATAATTTCAAGTTCTTGGAAAGACGATTCCAGCTGTTGGGTATTTAAAACAACAATAACAGCAATATGGTGATAGGCTATTTTTTGAGGCAGGAAAACTCAGTTATAAAATGATTTTTCAAAATTCTCTACTCTTGAAGTCCTGACATGATCAGCACTGGATGTGACCCAAGGATGGAATGAAGAACATGAATGGATGACTGTTTCCTTAGCAACAAGAACCATATATTTCTTCTGAAACAGAGAGGAAAAAAAAAAAACAACCTCTTCTCTTCCATTTTTCTTTCCATCTGCTTAGTGTCTTGCAGAGTGGTATAAAATTTTAATATTTTTCACCACTATTATTTAAGACCTGCCCTGTGTAAAACAATAATTATTTTTTTAAATGGTTCAATAGGGCTTTCCTTCCATGTTGTGCATGCAGTTAGCTACCTTACTGATGTATAGGAAACTCTATAGTCAGGTTATTGACAGACACAGGAATCTCAGCACTGTCTGGATATGCTTAAACATCATTTAAAGACAAAGATGCTTGGTCTCCTGGAAACTATTGTTTAGTTGTTCTCATTCAGCACGAGTATTTCTGATACCAACCAGCATTGAGAACCACACCCCTAAGAAAATCTAAGGCATTAACAAATCAACTAAAAAACCCTTAATTCTATCTGTTGAAGATAAGAGTTTAAAACACATTTCAGAGAGTCTAGTTGACATTTTCCCCTGACTTAATTGTTTTTGCAGAACAAGAGTTCATCAAACTAATAAATCAAGGTCCCCAAAAAAGTCAGTCTCTAAATCTACCTTGGGTTTTTGGGTATAGAAAGAACTAATGACATGACATCCACTGCTAAAAAAAATCCACCCCAAGTCTGTTTCTCCCTAGGCTCCCTAAACAAAATGCAGAAGAACTAATCCAAAAGTTCTTGCCTTATCTGTGTCCAATTGAGAATGCAGCTCCAGAAGTCCCAGAGAAGAGTTGACATCTGTCTCCTCTCTGGCCCCTTTTTAGCCAGACTTATGCTCACAGATCCTGTTGGTCTGAGCCAACGCCATAGTCCAAGAAAAGGGAGTGAGCTGGAAAAGGCTTAGTCTCTATGTTCTAATCCAGCCACACCTTGGGTAGTGTTAGAGAAAATCCTTATTCTTTTTTCTTTCTTTTTTTTTTTTTTAACTTACCATTTTATTTTGTGTGCTTGGGTGTTTTGTCTACATGCATGTCTGCGAACCAAGTTTGTGCCTGGTGCCCAAAGAGGACAGAAGTTGTCGGATCCTCTGAAACTAGAATTACAGACTGTTGTGAGCTTCTATGTGAGTGGTGAAAATTAAATACAGGTCCCGTAAGAGAGCTGCCCCATCTCTCCATCATGAAGATTCCAATTCTTAGTTCACTTTTTTAGAACTGAGACCTCAAATTTGAGGAAACTGTTTCTCTCTTAGGGGCCTTCTCTACATGTATGTATTCATCTATTGCCTCTTCCAAAAGAATTTTGTAGTGATTCCTGCTGTGTGCTGGTAGTATTGGGCCAAGTGATGAATTTGTAAATAAAAATAATGCAGAGGCTTTGGTCCTTAGCCCCACAAAACCCAAGTAAGGAGGCAGGCAGGCACTGAGGTTGATGTGCACGTGATAAAAGTAAGTTGGGGGGGTATGAAAGGTCAGAGAAGTCACACAGCAGCCAGAGTTGGAGGATGAGATCGGAAAACGATTCGTTCAAAGCTCAAAAGACAAAAGTACCAGGGGAGATGCTATATTCACATGAGAATATAAGCCACTTAAAAAAAATTCATAGGTGAAAAAACATGAAAGACTGCCACAGGTCAACAAAGAGAACTTTTCACTTAGTCATTGAGTAATTATTGTAAAGAATTAAAACAATATGAAGAATAGAATTAAACAGGTAATATGTCACTTTTGTGAGAGATTTCATTTAGTAAGAAAAGCAGTTAATAATAATAATAAATGTGACAATGATAGTAAATTAATTTGGATAAAAATAACTTGATATGTTATAGAAACTTTCTGCTAAACAGCAATGCACAGAATGACAATACTGTCCTCATTCAGGAGCTTGCTAGAAATGCAAGCTCTGTTTTGATGGGTTGTATCAGGACCTGAATTTTAGCGAGACTTAGTGGCATGCGTTTTAGCAAGATCCGTGGCAGAAATAAGTAAATGCTCAAGTTTGATGCTCAATGAGCTATATAGTATGTTAGATGCTCTACATGGATTTCTACCTTAAAGCTAAGAGGGAGGCAACACTTTTAAGCTACACTTGATACTAGACCTTGAACTTAAACTAAGGTCAGCATTTTGCCCATCGGTAGCACAACGAATAAAGGGATAGAGCTGTTTGATGCATAGTAGCTTGACTTTCCATCTGAGGTTCTCTTTATCTGCAAACAAAGCAATCCTTAAAAGGGTGATAAGTAGGCAAGATAGTCAGTGTCTTGGAAGCTGGTTTGGACTCATTCTATAACTATCAGAAATAAACTGTTTTCAGTTTTGTTTGTTTGTTCATTTTTGGTTTTTAAATTTTCAACCATAGAATCTATCTGCATGGTTTTACTAGGTGTTACACTAGGCATAAAAGGTCAGTGAAGATATTTAAGCCTCCTTCCCCTGTGCCTTCTAATAGTCCATGTCTCCAGCAGCTTTTATACCCAGATCTTCCTAGGAGGCTTGAGGAATTGAACCTCAGCTTCCCCAATGATGAAACCCTGTGCTGGATTTCACAGACCTCAGGAATGCCTGTACACTTCAGGACTCGGGGTATATTTTTTTTCTTCACAACACAAGTCCTAGCCAGTGTACAGCATCTGAAAGAACATTCAGAATTCTATCAAGCACCAAGTCGAAGATGGAGAATAAAAAAGAAACTACCACGTAACACCGGAGGTAAAATATCCCAACAATCCCTCAGCTCATTTCAATCAGTTAAGGAATACATTCTTCCAGCTAAAAATCAAAACAAAATAGTTTTCAAAATGTCTTTTCAGTCATTGGTACAGCCTTCAAATTTTGTTCTCCTAAGGTCTTTTCAAATTCAATAGGTGACATGCAGCAAAAATATGTCAAATTCATTTGTTTGCTTTTAGAGAGACAGGTAGCTCTTTCGAGGCTTGGATGACTGTTTTCAGGTTTGGTCTAACAGCAACTTAAAAGCAAGATGACTGTAATCAGGGGAAAGACGTGGCAAAATTCTATAATGAAAGTACATATTTTACTTTTCTCAGGCTTTGAGAGAGAGAGAGGCTAGAAAACCAAAACAATTGCTTTAGAGACGGCATTGTCCACTTCCACACATGAACTACAGACGGACGGTATCTTCCATTATAATCACAAGCCCTTTAATTAACTTCTCTCTCTTCCATCTAGGTTTGTGGGTAACATTGATAAGGTTAGAGCTGACTATTTCCTTCAGCAGAAAGATGCAAAAGGTTAGATTCGCAGAGAACCCCTGGCAGTGTTGCTGATCATAATAATTTCTTTTATTTCTTTAGGGAAACATTATGGCTTTTCTTAGGAATGTATTACAGGTAGTTCGTGATGCAGTTGAACGAGACCTTTTTTCTATGTATTTATGTGTGTTGTTCATATGTATGTCTGTGTGAATGCATCTGTATATACATGTAAATACACATGTGTGTGCACACATGGAGAAGACAGACCATAGTCTCGGGTGTCATTCCTCAGTAAACATCAACATTTTCTGAGTTTATTGAGATAGAGTCATTCACTGGTGTGGATCTCACCCAGTAGACTTAGCTGGTAAACCAGGAAGTCCCCAAGGATTCTCTTGTCTCTGTCTCTGCTGTGCTAGGACTCTAAACACCTGTCCACCTGTCACACTAGCTTTTTTCACGTTGGTAATGGGGTCTGAAATGGGGTCTGAACACTGGTTCTCCTGCTTAGAATGCAAGCACCTTACCATCTGAGACATCTCCTCAGCTCCCTTTTCTGTGCTTTTAAAGAGGTAATTCACATGAAGGATGTTGGTGACAACAATCCAGTCTTCCCAAAAATGTTGCTTCCTGAGAAAATTATAAAATAACATGGCACCTGAGAATGTGTGTGTCTCTTTTATATGGTAAAATAGTCCAGCAGCCTTCAGTCAAGATATGTAGACCGTACAGGGCAAACCCAGTACACTTGTACCAGAGTATGTAGGCTGCAAGTGTTGTGCTGGGTTGTGTTGATAACCTCACTGAGAAGTCAATTGTGATCTCTGTCACAAACAATTGTGATCCTGGTGAACACATGCCAGATTATTTACAATGTGGGACTATGGCCTATGCTTCTCACAGGACAACGATGCACCCTTTTCCCCAAAGGCTTTTGTACTATTATTACAGTCATGTTTGTGATGCTTAGTGCTAATTGTCGTGAAGACAGACTCTAGAATCACTTGTGAGACAATGCTCTGACTATGTCTCACAGCGATTACCTTGATTATTTTCATTGTGGGCATGGCTAGTCCCTTAACTGGGGGTGGGATGGGGGATCCTGGGATAGATAGAGTAACTGAGCTATACACTAGGAAACATACATCTTGTCTGCGTCTTGACTGAGGAGACAGCGTGACTAGCTCCCTCAAGCTTCTGCTGCTGTGGCTTCTCTAATATGCTAGACCATAGGCAGAAACTGAATTAACATAAACCATTTATCCATTAAATTGTTTTGTCATAGTATTTTATCTCAACAATAGTAAATGAAATGAAGATCAAAACTGATAGCAAGTAGTGAGACTATGTCTGTAATAAATAGCTATTTGATACTTATGATATTAAAACTGTTTATGGCTATGGGAATCATTTGATCACATTAATTCAGGTAGGCTGATCCACCCACTGTGGGTGGCAGCATTCCCTGAGCACTGATGCCTGGCTCATATGAGGCAAATAGAGCAAATTGAGTGTTAGAATTTATGCATTTACCACCCTCTTTTGGTTGTGGATGTAATATGACAAGCTGACTCAAGCTCTGGGTGTCTCGACTTCCTTGCCATCATAGATTATATCTTGAATTGTGAGCCAGAGTGAATCTTTCTCTATCAAGTTGCTTTGATCAGGCAAAAGGAAAAGAATATAAGGCAATATCATTCTGCTCGCCACATAAAAAAGTCCCCAAGCCCTCAGTGGCTTATCATGAAGTGTTGAAGCAGATGTGGGAAATAAGTAATTTAAATTTCTTGCTAGTCTTTTGCCTAGAAAAATTTGGAAAGCCTTTCAATGTCCATAAAAACCAAGCTATCATTTTTTCACTGAAAACTGGATTTTTAAGAACTCCTAACAAGTCATTTGGATGACTTAATTGGAAAGAAATATATCTCTCATGCACTCCCAGCATGCCAGTCAGTCCTTCCTAAACACTCATACTTAGACCAGAGGAAGACTTGGCCAATTCCCTGAGTCTCACCTGCCATTTCCCTGCGGATCTGAGTCATTGAGATCCTCTACACGGCTGTGCCCATGTCAAGAATATACGCTCGCTCACACAGTGCTTCCTCCATTCCACATAGATATTGAAAACTGTATAGCTCTGTCACACTACCTAATTGTCCATAATTGATCCCTACAATCTGCTTTTTCTATGCCACTTTTTATAAGTCTTTTTCAAAGTAGTGTTTTTTCTATTATTTTTGAAGATTTTTATTTTTATTTTTCCTAAATTTGTTAAACTCTGTATCTCAACTACAAATCATTTCCAATACCAAAAGCAATAAATCATATGAAGATTTTTAGGGAATTTAAGTTTTTCATTTTTTTAATTGACTCTACTAAAGAATGTTTATAAACCTTGTTCACATCTACAATCTAAACATTCACTAAATGAAGACATACCTCATTTTGCTTTTGTTCATCTGTTTGTAAAAAGGAAAAGGTAAAAACTTATATTCAGGGGTGATCCATGCTGGGTATTGACTGATTTCATCAAGATTTGAAGTCTTGGAATTTTGAACACTGGGAATTTTGATACTTGAGATTATGGTGGAATATGTATGTCCCTGAGGTTATGGCCAAGTTCTTTTTCTTTCTTCAAAAATTTTTAATTTTCTTATTTTGTTATTGTGCCTAAAATAGTTATTAATAACTTTGTATATAAGCAAAACCTCAACAGCAGTATACCTTAGGAATATAAGATCCAGCAAGGACACTCTAAATGTACCAGAAAAGTTGACTAGAATCTGATTAGAATAGAAAAAGCATCTTTTATCTAGTTTTCTTTTCGAATCTGATTCATTCTTTTTTTTCTTCCTATGACTACTCTATCATTATATATGAAATCAAGCCTTTGAGAAAAACCTTGTTTGTTAATGGGATATTAATTTTATAGTAGTTTATGAATGGAATACAGACACTCTGATGAATACTCTTTTCCTTTGGATTGAGTTGTAGATATGATGTACATGGACCCAATACATGCCCATTGCATGTCCTTTAATTTGTTGCACAAATGCCAAGTCCTGATGAAGAACATCAATTGCTTGGGACATCTGAGAGTTGGATTTTTCACAATTCACATTATCAAAGAAGAATAGTATATGCCAAAATGATGTAGCATATTAATTACTTTTTCTGATTGTTCTGATAAAGTACCTCATGGGAAGCAATTTGAGGAAGGAGGATTTTGTTTTGTTTTACAGTTTGAAGGGTAAAGTCCATTTTTGTAGGGAAGGCTTGGTAGCAGAAATGTGAGGAGGTTGGTTAAGGTGTGTCTGCAGCCAGGAAGCAGGGAATGGCTAAGAACGGGGCTGCCTGTCAAAGCCAACCACTATTGACCTCAAGGCCAACCACTGTTGACCCACTTCTTCCTGTGAGGACAGACCTCCAAAAGATTCTACATCCTATCAAAAAAGCATCACCAGCAGAGGATCTAATGTTCCAACACATGAACCTGGTTGGGGAGGGGCAGGCATTTCATCTTCAAATGGCAACATGTTTTAAGTAAAGAAATAGCCAATTCCTCTTCTAATACTTTATCACTGAGAGCACAATTAAGTCTGAAATTACAATTGCATTATTGATTTAAACTAGTTCAAGCATGTAAATATAGCATTTAATACTTTTTGTGAACCTGTTATTATTTTAGAACATTATAGTGTTTTCTGTCAAGTGATTTTATTATTCTTTGTGATATGTATTCGTTGAAGGAAAAACTGAATTATTTTTCTGTTGCTATCTTGGCCTATATTCAGTCCCCTGAGTTATTTTAAATACGACTGTACACTTTCCAGTCCTTGGCCAAAATCCAAGTAAGCACACACGGGAGACTTGCAAGATGTATCATATTCTTGCCTTATTTAAAAATCATTCCTAATGGTTTGATTCTGAAAGGTAAAATTTAAAACATCTTGTCAAGTGCCTTCCATGACTGTTATTAAAAATACATTCACATTTCAGAATAGATTCAAGCCATATGTTCTTATTTGCTCCCATTTAGCACATTAAACTACTACTTTGCAAGAGGGGATCAATACCCAAGGAACCACAGAACTCCTCTTAAAAATAGCTTCATATGTTTCTTCTTTCAGGATAAAGTGATACTTCTCCTGCCTACCTGCCAGGATGGAGCACACCTGAAAGGGTTTATATTTAACCCAAGTTCAGACCTCATGAAACAGGGATCATTTCTAGACCTGGCCAGTTTCTATTGGCTTGACTCAGGTCTGTGTTAGAAGTTAGAATACTGCATTGAGGTTTGGGCCATTTTCTTCCATATTTTCCCAATGATTTAAACAATTAGAAGATTGGATATCAGGCATCATTTATCTGAGTATTTTAAAACTGTGCCAAAATAAAAGCTAATCATTTGGTAATCATTTTTAATCAGTATGCACAGAAGAGCGTCGACAGCCGTAAAGCAGTTGCTGCGTGTTTGCTGACAAAATATTTAATCCAAACATTTAATTTCAATCTGCCACTGTTCTCAGTCAGGATAATTACTTTAAGCAAATACCACATTGGAGAAAATGGTCGCAGCCACTGAAATGTAAATAATACAATATAATCATCATCACACTCAAATCATATACTATAATTTATTTGGATCAATTTCATAAACATAGGTATAATCAATGTTTAAATTGTTGTAAACACACAGATCTAGGCCACACTTAGAAGAGTTGGTTTTCTTACTCTTGCTGGCTGTGCATACCCAGGTTAGATCTGTTTAACAGAGGAAAATAATGTGGACCTTCAGGTCATGCTAATAGGGATGGAGGAAATGACTTTTATCCTTGTTGGCAAATGTCAAATTCAGACAAAGTAGTTAATCTATAAAAATTGGCAAAATAACTTATCCAATATGTATTTGTAAAATGAGCTAAATATGTTGAAAATGATAGGGCCTAGAATTACATATGCATGTCTATGATATGTATTAAGTAAATACTTCTAGAACTATTACAAAAACAAGAGATACTCTCTGCTCTCAAACAGATTACTGTGAACACAGTGTTCTCTGACTTTTTGAAAGCAAGAACCTATTTAAATGCAACAAAATGAAAAGAAACCCTCTAACCTTCAGCAAGCACTTGACTTTACCTTTGTAACCTCAGCATTTACAAAGTGCTCAAGTCCTCAAAGGTGAGGGTTACGCAATGTGACCATGGCACCTATCTGCAGCCCAAGACAGTCATGCTGGATCTGCCTCACACCCACCAACCCCTTCATGTCAATCGTCAGGATACTTTGCGAAGCCAAGACTCAATGTTGCACTTGAATAACAACATATCCCAGACAACTCAACAAATACATAGGGTGACTGGACCAGTTCAGCTCTCATCAGAGAGCTCTGAACCAATCAGATGAGGCTTATCAGTCTAAAACAATGATCAGTAAACCATTGTTTAGTTAATTACAGCACAATTTCAAGATAACATAAGAGGAGACAAGTATTTTAGTTGAAATGAAGTTCTTCATGTGCTGATAATTCTTAAAGATCTGGATTCAATTAGGAGAATTTAACTTACCCTTTATACCTTGTCCATTTTATATTTAATTATTAATTAATTAATTTATTAATTAATTTATTTATTTATTTTGGTTTTTCGAGACAGGGTTTCTCTGTGTAGCTTTGCGCCTTTCCTGGAACTCACTCTGTAGACCAGGCTGGCCTCAAATTCATAGAGATCTGCCTGCCTCTGCCTCCCGTGTACTGGGATTAAAGGCATGCGTCACCACCGCCCGGCTTATACCTTGTCCATTTTAAATGTCACGTTAAAAAATTAAAACTTTTATTTTTATGCTAAAAGTCAGCTGTGAACCCCCAATAATATATGAGCTCATCTTCATAAATCCATGGGGTATACAAATAAATAAATACTGGTATAATTCTCTTAACTCCAGATTTCAGTTCATCACTTTTTCCACACTTAACCAGTTTTCCCACTTTTGTCCTGACTCTGCTTCAAGGACCCAACTTAAGATGTCACACTGCATTTACATTGCCATGTCTTGTGCTTTCCTTCAATCTGGGAACTTTCTCAGTCCTTCTTACTTTTCAAGACATTGTCAGTATCAAAATTTCTAGCCAGTGATGGTTTTCTGTAGTATCTAAGGTTTTTCTAGGTATTTTTCTTGCATGAGCAAACCAGGACTATGAATTTGGGAGATGACATCACAGAGATAGAGTATGCTTGCATTACATCATACCAAAGGGTCCAACTCCTCAGTATGACTTACTACCCGAGGCTAACTTTGATTGCCTGGATGCAGGAGACTTCCATGGTTGAGGTATTTTTAATTAGCATTTTTTTCTTTCCATATGCCATTGGCCCAAACCAATTCATAGATTCAACTAGAGGAGAATTAAGATTCTCTCTTTGTTGGGACAGTAGTCACAGATTGAAAAGACGCACAGGATAAACTAACACAGCGCGTGAATATTTGGGGCTACATAGCTATGCGAACTTTCTCCTAGAAGATTTCTCTAGTAATTTTTTTTATTAACCTGCATTTTTTTTTTTTGTTTTTGTTTTTCGAGACAGGGTTTCTCTGTGTAGCTTTGCGCCTTTCCTGGAGCTCACTTGGTAGCCCAGGCTGGCCTCGAACTCACAGAGATCCGCCTGCCTCTGCCTCCCGAGTGCTGGGATTAAAGGCGTGTGCCACCAACGCCCGGCAACCTGCATTTTTTGTAAACAGCATTTGTTACTCTGATAGTCCACTGGGGACCAGATACTTCATCTCTTCTGTTTTCTCATCTGGAGGATTTATTTCTTCTCCTCTGTGTTTTTAGTAGCTCCTTTGCATTCACATAGAGTCTTGAATACTGACTTATTGAATGACAGTACAGTAATGTGAATAATGTATCTTATTGCTCAAGTTAGGACAGCTTTAGCCACTGGGACACATTTTAGGCAGCCATCTATGTAGTTTTCATATAACTGACATCATATTTTAAAATATGCTTGCTATTGAACTTTCTATTGACGATTTTTATCTGAATTTTTTAAGTGAGCTATAGGGAGGGCACAATACAGACCCAAATAAAACTATGTATATTAAAATATAGGGGTGACTTTTATCCTTTTCCTTTCTTCTTCTTGTTTAATGATATTGGCTAGTATCTCAAGTACAGCCCATATAGCAATAGAAATAATTATTGATTTTGTGTGCACTTTTTTAATTAACTAAAAATTGATATTTAATACAATATTCTGATTATGGTTTTCCCTCCCCCAACTCCTCCCAGATCCTACTTCCCTATCCAACAAAATCCACACCTGTTCTTTCTCTCTCTCCTTAGAGTATAGTCATCTAAATAATAATAATAATAATAATAATAATAATAATAATAAAGATAACAAATAACTAGAAGGAAAAATTCAAAGAGAAAGCTCAAGAAACAAATATAGAAGCAGAGACATATACATTCGCATACACAGAAATCCCTACTTTGTTACTGTCTCATGTTTATACAACACCACTGTGAATGGCTATTCATGGTTAGTTTGACCACATCTGGAATTAACTGGTGGCTGTGTATGTATAACAGTTAGATATTTTTTTTCTAATTAAACCATTTGAAATGTAAAGACCCACTTTTAATCCAGATCTTTTGAGGTGAGAAGATCTACCTTTAATCTGGGCCACACCTTCTGCTGGCAGCCAATATACAGGACATGGAAGAAAGAAGCTTGGTCTCTTTGCTTGCTGGCAAGTCCATTTCTTCACTGACATTAGAGACTACTTCTTTGGGTTTCCTGCACGTATTGAAGACCAGGTGAAACATCCAGCCTCCTGGACTGAACAACTATTGGACTCTTGGATTTTCTGTTATTAGATAGCCATTAATGCCTTAGCAGGATCACAGCCTGTAGGCCAGTGGTTCTCAACATGTGGGTCAAGACCCCCTTAGCGTCATATATCAGATACCTTGCATATCAGATATTTACATTATGATTCATAATGATGTAGAAACAAAATAATTTTGTTGTTGGGTCACCACTACATGAGAACTGCTTTAAAATGTCATATCATTAGAAAGGTTGAGAATCACCTAACACATCCCCTAGATAGATAGATAGATAGATAGATAGATAGATAGATAGATAGATAG